>CAJGYO010000462.1:0-79957 GCA_904845875.1 Miscanthus lutarioriparius | reverse complement strand
ATGGGTCATGGAATCGTTGATCCGTTTGGAGATAGTGTGTTAGTATTGGTACAAGAAGGTAGGTGCCGCAAGTTTGCGCTATCATTTAGGACACCCCGATGGTACTTTTCGTGGGAGGTGGCTTCGGCTGGAATCTCGTTTAGGTCCATTTGGAGATAGTGTTAATCTTGACGCAAGATTGGTGCAGGTTTGCGTCGAGCGTACCATAGGCTCGAAATTGTTTTGGGCGCTTTTCGGTGGAAGTCCTAGGTGGCGTGGGTCATGTGGAATCTCGTTCGATCCATTTGGAGATGGTGTTAGTGTCGATGCAAGATTGGAACTCCTAGGTAGCGTGGGAATCATGTGGAATCTCGTTAGGTCCCGTTTGGAGATGGTGTTGGCTGGAATGTTTATGTTGGCATAGGTCACTGACGTGGGTTGGATCTCGTTGGTTTGTGGTGTTAATTGATGAGGATGGGTTACGGTTTCGGGCCTTTTGCCATGGCTGGAACTAGATTTGGTGCATGGAACTCAAGGTAATATGGAATCTCGTTCGGTCCGTTTGGAATACTATGTTAGCGTTGCAATAAGATAGGTGCAGTTTGCGTCGCTAATGGTACCATATGCTTTCGAGATATCGTTTTGGAGCGCCCGATGGAACTCTAGGTGGCGTGGGTGTATGTGGAATCTCGTTAGGTCCGTTTGGGAATGGTGTTAGTGTTGATGTAAAGATAGGTGCGGTTTGCACTAAAGCGTTTTTCATAGGCTCGATGATATCATTTTGGGCCTTTTAGGTGGAACTCCTAGGTGATGTGGGTCATGTGGAATCTCGTTCGGTCCGTTTGGAGATGGTTGTTGGTGTTGATGTAAGATTGGTGCCCACGGTTTCTGCGCAAATGTACCATAGGTTCCGAGATATCGTTTAGGGCGCTTTTATGGAACTCTAGGTGGCGTGGGTCATGTGGAATCTCGTTGGTCCGTTTGGAGATGGTTATTAGTGTTGATGCAAGATAAGTGCATGGTTTGCTAAGCGTACCATAGGCTAGAGATATCGTTTTGGGCCTTTCCGATGGAACTCTAGGTGGCGTGGGTGGTCAATGTGTGGAATCGCCGTTAGGTCCGTTTGGAATGGTGTTAGTGTTGTGCAAGATAGGTGCTTGCGGTTTTGCGCCGAAGCATTACCATGAGCTCGAATGATATCGTTTTGGGCCTTTTAGGTGGAACTCCCTAGGTGGCGTGGGTCATGTGGAATCTCGTTGATCCGTTTGGAGATGGTGTTAGTGTTGATGTAAAGATAGGTGCACGGTTTGCGCTAAGCGTACCATATAACTCGGAATATCGTTTTGGCCTTTTCCTCGATGGAACTCCTAGGTGATGTGGGTCATGTGGAATCTCGTTCGGTCCATTTGGAGATGGTGTTAGTGTTAGTGCAAGATAGGTGCAGGTTTTGCGCCAAGCGTACCATAAACTCGAGATATCATTTTGGGCCGCACCCGATGGAACTCCTAGGTGGCGTGGGTCATGTGGAATCTACGTTAGGTCCGTTTGGAGATGGTGTTAGTGTTGGTGCAAGATAGGTGCACGGTTTGCGCAAACATACCATAAACTCGAGATATCGTTTTGGGCGCAATGATGGAACTCCCTAGGTGATGTGGGTCATATGGAATCTCGTTAAGTCCGTTTGGAGATGGTGTTAGTGTTGATGTAAAGATAGGTGCACGGTTTGCGCTAAGCGTACCATAGGCTCGAGATATCGTTTTGGGCCTTTTAATGGAACTCCTAGGTGGCGTGGGTCATGTGGAATCTCGTTGGTCCGTTTGGAGATGGTGTTAGTGTTGATGTAAGATAGGTGCAGTTTTGCGCTAAGCGTACCATAGGCTCGAGATATCATTTTGGATGCAGCAAATTGGAACTCCTAGGTGGCGTGGGTCATGTGGAATCTCGTTCGGTCCGTTTGGAGATGGTGTTAGTGTTAGATAAGATAGAATTTTTGCAGTTTAAGCTATAACGTACCATAAGCTCGAGATATCGTTTTGGGCACACCGATGGAACTCCTAGGTGGCGTGGGTCATGTGGAATCTCGTTAGGTCCGTTTGGAGATGGTGTTAGTGTTGATGCAAGATAGGTGCATGGTTTTACGCTAAGCATACCATGAGGCTCGAGATATCATTTTGGGCCTTTTGCGATGGAACTCCTAGTTGGCGTGGGTCATGTGGAATCTCGTTTGGTCCGTTTGGAGATGGTGTTAGTGTTGATGTAAAGATAGGTGCATGGTTTTGCGCCAACGTACCATAGGCTCGATATCATTTTGGGCCTTTTGATGGAACTCCTAGGTGGCGTGGGTCATGTGGAATCTCGTTGATCCGTTTGGAGATGGTGTTAGTGTTGATGTGAGATAGGTGCAGGTTTAAGCTAAGCGTACCATAAACTCGAATATCGTTTTGGGCCTTTTAGATGGAACTCCTAGGTGGCGTGGGTCATGTGGAATCTCGTTCGGTCCGTTTGGAGATGGTGTTAGTGTTGATGCAAGATAGGTGCACGGTTTTGCGCCAAAGCATACCATAGGCTCGAGATATCATTTTGGGCCTTTCGATGGAACTCTAGGTGGCGTGGGTCATGTGGAATCTCGTTTAGGTCCGTTTGGAGATGGTGTTAGTGTTGGTGGAAGATAGGTGCAGTTTTTGCGTTTAAAGCGTACCATAGGCTCAGATATCATTTTGGGCGCACCGATGGAACTCCTAGGTGGCGTGGGTCATGTGGAATCTCGTTCGGTCCGTTTGGAGATGGTGTTAGTGTTGATGCAAGATAGGTGCACGGTTTGCGCTAAGCAAACCATAGGCTCGAATATCGTTTTGGGCCTTTTGATGGAACTCCTAGGTGGCGTGGGTCATGTGGAATCTCGTTAGAGTCCGTTTGGAGATGGTGTTAGTGTTGAGTGCAAGATAGGTGCCGGTTTTAGCGCTAAGCGTACCATAAACTCGAGATATCGTTTTGGGCCTTTTGATGGAACTCCTAGGTGGCGTGGGTCATGTGGAATCTCGTTGGTCCGTTTGGAGATGGTGTTAGTGTTGATGCAAGATAGGTGCATGGTTTGCGCTAAATCGTACCATAGGCTCGAATATCGTTTGGGCGCTTTTGATGGAACTCCTAGGTGGCGTGGGTCATGTGGAATCTCGTTTGGTCCGTTTGGAGATGGTGTTAGTGTTGATGCAAGATAGGGTGCAGTTTGCGTAAGCATACCATAGGCTCGGAATATCATTTTGGGCACTTTGATGGAACTCCTAGGTGGCGTGGGTCATGTGGAATCTCGTTAAGTCCGTTTGGAGATGGTGTTAGTGTTGATGTAAAGATAGGTGCACGGTTTGCGCTAAGCATTACCATAAACTCGAGATATCGTTTTGGGCCTTTTGATGGAACTCCTAGGTGATGTGGGTCATGTGGAATCTCGTTCGGTCCGTTTGGAGATGGTGTTAGTGTTGATGCAAGATAGGTGCAGGTTTGCGCCAAGCGTACCATAGGCTGAATATCGTTTTGGGCGCACCGATGGAACTCCTAGGTGGCGTGGGTCATGTGGAATCTCGTTGGTCCGTTTGGAGATGGTGTTAGTGTTAGTGCAAGATAGGTGCACGGTTTTGCGTAAACGTATACCATAAGCTCGGATATCATTTTGGGCCTTTTGATGGAACTCCTAGGTGGCGTGGGTCATGTGGAATCTCGTTAGGTCCGTTTGGAGATGGTGTTAGTGTTGATGTAAGATAGGTGCAGGTTTGCGCTAAGCAAACCCATAGGCTCGGAGATATCATTTAGGGCGCTTTTGATGGAACTCCTAGGTGGCGTGGGTCATGTGGAATCTCGTTAGGTCCGTTTGGAGATGGTGTTAGTGTTGATGTGCAAGATAGGTGCAGGTTTTGCTTAAGCGTACCATAGGCTCAGATATCATTTTGGGCGCACCCGATGGAACTCCTAGGTGGCGTGGGTCATGTGGAATCTCGTTTGGTCCGTTTGGAGATGGTGTTAGTGTTGAGTGCAAGAATAGGTGCGGTTTTGCTTAAGCGTACCATAGGCTCGGAGATATCGTTTTGGGCCACCCGATGGAACTCCTAGGTGGCGTGGGTCATGTGGAATCTCGTTTGGTCCGTTTGGAGATGGTGTTAGTGTTGATGTAAGATAGGTGCAGGTTTGCGCCGAGCGTACCATAGGCTCGAGATATCATTTTGGCCTTTTCCCGATGGAACTCCTAGGTGGCGTGGGTCATGTGGAATCTCGTTCGGTCCGTTTGGAGATGGTGTTAGTGTTGATGTAAGATAGGTGCAGTTTGCGCTAAGCGTACCATAGGCTCGAATATCGTTTTGGGCCTTTTGGATGGAACTCCTAGGTGATGTGGGTCATGTGGAATCTCGTTAGGTCCGTTTGGAGATGGTGTTAGTGTTGAGTGCAAGATAGGTGCAGGTTTGCGTAAACATACCATAAGGCTCGAATATCGTTTTGGGCGCTGGAGTTTGATGGAACTCCTAGGTGGCGTGGGTCATGTGGAATCTCGTTTGGTCCGTTTGGAGATGGTGTTAGTGTTGAGTGCAAGATAGGTGCACGCGGTTTTGCGCCAAGCGTACCATAGGCTCGGATATCATTTTGGGCGCACCAATGGAACTCCTAGGTGGCGTGGGTCATGTGGAATCTCGTTAGGTCCGTTTGGAGATGGTGTTAGTGTTGATGCAAGATGGGGTGCATGGTTTTGCGCTAAGCGTACCATAGGCTCGAGATATCATTTTGGGCCTTTTAGATGGAACTCCTAGGTGGCGTGGGTCATGTGGAATCTCGTTAGGTCCGTTTGGAGATGGTGTTAGTGTTAGTGCAAGATAGGTGCAGCGGTTTAATGCTAAGCATTACCATAAGCTCGAATATCGTTTTGGGCGCTTTTGATGGAACTCCTAGGTGGCGTGGGTCATGTGGAATCTCGTTGGTCCGTTTGGAGATGGTGTTAGTGTTGATGTAAGATAGGTGCACGGTTTTAAGCTAAGCGTACCATAGGCTCGATATCATTTTGGGCCTTTTTGATGGAACTCCTAGGTGGCGTGGGTCATGTGGAATCTCGTTGGTCCGTTTGGAGATGGTGTTAGTGTTGATGCAAGATAGGTGCATGGTTTGCGTCAAGCGTACCATAGGCTCGAATATCGTTTTGGGCGCTTTTCCGATGGAACTCCTAGGTGGCGTGGGTCATGTGGAATCTCGTTGGTCCGTTTGGAGATGGTGTTAGTGTTGATGCAAGATGAGGTGCAGTTTGCGCTAAACATACCATAGGCTCGAGATATCATTTTGGCCTTTTGATGGAACTCCTAGGTGGCGTGGGTCATGTGGAATCTCGTTGGTCCGTTTGGAGATGGTGTTAGTGTTAGTGCAAGATAGGTGCACGGTTTGCGCTAAACATACCATAGGCTCGAATATCATTTAGGGCCTTTTGATGGAACTCCTAGGTGGCGTGGGTCATGTGGAATCTCGTTTGGTCCGTTTGGAGATGGTGTTAGTGTTGATGCAAGATAGGTGCATGGTTTTGCGCTAAACGTACCATAGGCTCGAGATATCGTTTTTGGGCCTTTTGATGGAACTCCTAGGTGGCGTGGGTCATGTGGAATCTCGTTTGGTCCGTTTGGAGATGGTGTTGAGTGTTGAGTGTAAGATAGGTGCATGGTTTTGCGCTAAAGCGTACCATAGGCTCGAGATATCGTTTTGGGCCTTTTGATGGAACTCCTAGGTGGCGCGTGGGTCATGTGGAATCTCGTTGATCCGTTTGGAGATGGTGTTAGTGTTAGTGCAAGATAGGTGCATGGTTTGCGCTAAACGTACCATAGGCTCGAATATCATTTTGGGCCCCGATCCGATGGAACTCCTAGGTGGCGTGGGTCATGTGGAATCTCGTTAGGTCCGTTTGGAGATGGTGTTAGTGTTGAGTGCAAGATAGGTGCACGTTTTGCGTTGTAAGCGTACCATAGGCTCGAGATATCATTTTGGAGGCGCACCGATGGTACTCCTAGGTGGCGTGGGTCATGTGGAATCTCGTTTTGGTCCGTTTGGAGATGGTGTTAGTGTTGATGCAAGATAGGTTGCAGCGGTTTGCGCTAAGCGTACCATAGGCTCGAATATCGTTTTGGGCCTTTTAGATGGAACTCCTAGGTGGCGTGGGTCATGTGGAATCTCGTTAGGTCCGTTTGGAGATGGTGTTAGTGTTGATGTAAGATAGGTGCAGCGGTTTTGCGCTAAGCGTACCATAAGCTCGAGATATCGTTTTGGGCGCACCCGATGGAACTCCTAGGTGATGTGGGTCATGTGGAATCTCGTTAGGTCCGTTTGGAGATGGTGTTAGTGTTAGTGCAAGATAGGTGCACGGTTTTGCGCTAAAGCGTACCATAGGCTCGAGATATCATTTTGGGCGCTTTTAGATGGAACTCCTAGGTGGCGTGGGTCATGTGGAATCTCGTTTGGTCCGTTTGGAGATGGTGTTAGTGTTGAGTGCAAGATAGGTGCACGGTTTTGCGCTAAGCGTACCATAGCTCAGATATCGTTTTGGGCGCACCGATGGAACTCCTAGGTGGCGTGGGTCATGTGGAATCTCGTTTGGTCCGTTTGGAGATGGTGTTAGTGTTGATGTAAGATAAGTGCAGGTTTTTAGCTAAGCATACCATAGGCTCGAGATATCGTTTTTTGGGCCTTTGATGGAACTCCTAGGTGACGTGGGTCATGTGGAATCTCGTTGATCCGTTTGGAGATGGTGTTGAGTGTTGATGTAAGAATAGGTGCAGTTTTGCGCTAAATGTACCATAGGCTCGATATATCGTTTTGGGCGCTTTTATGGAACTCCTAGGTGGCGTGGGTCATGTGGAATCTCGTTTGGTCCGTTTGGAGATGGTGTTAGTGTTGATGTGCAAGATAGGTGCATGTTTGCGCTAAGCGTACCATAGGCTCGAGATATCGTTTTGGGCCTTTTGATGGAACTCCCTAGGTGATGTGGGTCATGTGGAATCTCGTTAGGTCCGTTTGGAGATGGTGTTAGTGTTGTGCAAGATAGGTGCAGTTTTGCGCTAAACATACCATATAGGCTCGATATCGTTTTGGGCCTTTTGAGATGGAACTCCCTAGGTGGCGTGGGTCATGTGGAATCTCGTTGGTCCGTTTGGAGATGGTGTTAGTGTTGAGTGCAAGATAGGTGCGGTTTGCGCTAAACGTACCATAGGCTCGAGATATCATTTGGGCCTTTTGATGGAACTCCTAGGTGGCGTGGGTCATGTGGAATCTCGTTCGGTCCGTTTGGAGATGGTGTTAGTGTTAGTGCAAGATAGGTGCAGGTTTTACTAAAGCGTACCATAAACTCGAGATATCGTTTTGGGCCTTTTAGATGGAACTCCTAGGTGACGTGGGTCATGTGGAATCTCGTTAGGTCCGTTTGGAGATGGTGTTAGTGTTGATGTAAGATAGGTGCAGTTTGCGCTAAACATACCATAGGCTCGAGATATCATTTTGGGCGCACCGATGGAACTCCTAGGTGGCGTGGGTCATGTGGAATCTCGTTAGGTCCGTTTGGAGATGGTGTTAGTGTTGATGTAAGATAGGTGCATGGTTTTGCGCTAAGCATACCATAAACTCGAGATATCGTTTTGGGCCTTTTGCGATGGAACTCCTAGGTGGCGTGGGTCATGTGGAATCTCGTTGGTCCGTTTGGAGATGGTGTTAGTGTTGAGTGCAAGATAGGTGCAGGTTTGCGCTAAACGTACCATAGGCTCGAGATATCGTTTTGGGGCGCTTTTGATGGAACTCTAGGTGGCGTGGGTCATGTGGAATCTCGTTAGGTCCGTTTGGAGATGGTGTTAGTGTTGATGTGAAGATAGGTGCACGGGTTTGCGCTAAACGTACCATAGGCTCGAGATATCGTTTGGGCCTTTTAGATGGAACTCCTAGGTGACGTGGGTCATGTGGAATCTCGTTAGGTCCGTTTGGAGATGGTGTTAGTGTTGATGCAAGATAGGTGCACGTTTTTGCGCTAAGCGTACCATAGGCTCGAATATCGTTTTGGGCCTTTTGATGGAACTCCTAGGTGGCGTGGGTCATGTGGAATCTCGTTAGGTCCGTTTGGAGATGGTGTTAGTGTTAGTGCAAGATAGGTGCACGGTTTTGCGCTAAATGTACCATAGGCTCGAATATCATTTTGGGCCTTTTGATGGAACTCCTAGGTGACGTGGGTCATGTGGAATCTCGTTAGGTCCGTTTGGAGATGGTGTTAGTGTTGAGTGCAAGATAGGTGCAGGTTTAAACTAAAAGCGTACCATAGGCTCGAGATATCGTTTTGGGCACCCGATGGAACTCCTAGGTGGCGTGGGTCATGTGGAATCTCGTTTAGGTCCGTTTGGAGATGGTGTTAGTGTTGATGTAAAGATAGGTGCACAGTTTTGCGCTAAAGCGTACCATAAGCTCGGATATCGTTTTGGGCCTTTTGATGGAACTCCTAGGTGGCGTGGGTCATGTGGAATCTCGTTGGTCCGTTTGGAGATGGTGTTAGTGTTGTGCAAGATAAGATAGGTGCACGGTTTGCGCTAAACGTACCATAGGCTCGAGATATCGTTTTGGGCCTTTTGATGGAACTCCTAGGTGGCGTGGGTCATGTGGAATCTCGTTGATCCGTTTGGAGATGGTGTTAGTGTTAGTGCAAGATAGGTGCACGGTTTGCGCTAAGCGTACCATAGGCTCGAATATCGTTTTGGGCCTTTTGATGGAACTCCTAGGTGGCGTGGGTCATGTGGAATCTCGTTAGGTCCGTTTGGAGATGGTGTTAGTGTTGAGTGCAAAGATAGGTGCACGGTTTTGCGCTAAACGTACCATAGGCTCGAGATATCGTTTTGGGCCTTTTAGATGGAACTCCTAGGTGGCGTGGGTCATGTGGAATCTCGTTTGGTCCGTTTGGAGATGGTGTTAGTGTTGATGTAAGATAGGTGCCGCGGTTTTGCGCTAAGCGTACCATAGGCTCGAATATCGTTTTGGGCCTTTTGATGGAACTCCTAGGTGGCGTGGGTCATGTGGAATCTCGTTAGGTCCGTTTGGAGATGGTGTTAGTGTTGAGTGCAAGATAGGTGCACGGTTTTGCCAAACGTACCATAGGCTCGAGATATCATTTTGGGCCTTTTAGATGGAACTCCTAGGTGGCGTGGGTCATGTGGAATCTCGTTTGGTCCGTTTGGAGATGGTGTTAGTGTTGATGCAAGATAGGTGCGGTTTTGCGCTAAGCGTACCATAGGCTCGAGATATCGTTTTGGGCGCCTTTTGATGGAACTCCTAGGTGGCGTGGGTCATGTGGAATCTCGTTAGGTCCGTTTGGAGATGGTGTTAGTGTTAGTGCAAGATAGGTGCACGGTTTGCGCTAAACGCGTACCATAGGCTCGAGATATCGTTTTGGCCTTTTGATGGAACTCCTAGGTGGCGTGGGTCATGTGGAATCTCGTTAGGTCCGTTTGGAGATGGTGTTAGTGTTGATGCAAGATAGGTGCACGCAGTTTTGCGCTAAGCGTACCATAGGCTCGAGATATCATTTTGGGCCTTTTAGATGGAACTCCTAGGTGGCGTGGGTCATGTGGAATCTCGTTTTTTGTCCGTTTGGAGATGGTGTTAGTGTTGATGTAAAGATAGGTGCATGGTTTTGCGCTAAGCGTACCATAGGCTCGAATATCATTTTGGGCCTTTTGATGGAACTCCTAGGTGGCGTGGGTCATGTGGAATCTCGTTCGATCCCGTTTGGAGATGGTGTTAGTGTTGATGTAAAGATAGGTGTGCGGTTTGCGCTAAACGTACCATAGGCTCGAGATATCATTTTGGGCCTTTTGATGGAACTCCTAGGTGGCGTGGGTCATGTGGAATCTCGTTAGGTCCGTTTGGAGATGGTGTTAGTGTTGAGTGCAAGATAGGTGCACGGTTTGCGCCAAACGTACCATAGGCTCGAGATATCATTTTGGGCCTTTTTGATGGAACTCCTAGGTGGCGTGGGTCATGTGGAATCTCGTTGGTCCGTTTGGAGATGGTGTTAGTGTTGATGCAAGATAGGTGCATGGTTTGCGCCTAAGCGTACCATAGGCTCGAGATATCATTTTGGGCCTTTTTAGATGGAACTCCTAGGTGGCGTGGGTCATGTGGAATCTCGTTAGGTCCGTTTGGAGATGGTGTTAGTGTTGATGTAAGATAGGTGGGTGCACGGTTTGCGCTAAAATGTACCATAGGCTCGAGATATCGTTTTGGGCGCTTTTGATGGAACTCCTAGGTGGCGTGGGTCATGTGGAATCTCGTTAGGTCCGTTTGGAGATGGTGTTAGTGTTGATGTAGAGATAGGTGCATTGTTTTGCGCTAAAGCGTACCATAAGCTCGAGATATCATTTTGGGCCTTTTGATGGAACTCCTAGGTGGCGTGGGTCATGTGGAATCTCGTTGGTCCGTTTGGAGATGGTGTTAGTGTTGAGTGCAAGATAGGTGCAGCGGTTTGCGCTAACGTACCATAGGCTCGAATATCATTTTGGGCCTTTTGATGGAACTCCTAGGTGGCGTGGGTCATGTGGAATCTCGTTAGGTCCGTTTGGAGATGGTGTTAGTGTTGATGTAAAGATAGGTGCACGGTTTTGCGCAAACGTACCATAGGCTCGAGATATCTCGTTTTGGGCGCTTTTGATGGAACTCCTAGGTGGCGTGGGTCATGTGGAATCTCGTTCGGTCCGTTTGGAGATGGTGTTAGTGTTGATGCAAGATAGGTGCAGTTTTGCGCTAAGCGTACCATAGGCTCGAGATATCGTTTTGGGCCTTTTAGATGGAACTCCTAGGTGACGTGGGTCATGTGGAATCTCGTTAGGTCCGTTTGGAGATGGTGTTAGTGTTGATGTAAGATAGGTGCACGTTTTAAGCTAAGCGTACCATAGGCTCAATATCATTTTGGGCCTTTTGATGGAACTCCTAGGTGGCGTGGGTCATGTGGAATCTCGTTGATCCGTTTGGAGATGGTGTTAGTGTTAGTGCAAGATAGGTGCATGGTTTGCGCAAAGCGTACCATAGGCTCGAGATATCGTTTTGGGCGCTTTTGGATGGAACTCCTAGGTGGCGTGGGTCATGTGGAATCTCGTTGAGTCCGTTTGGAGATGGTGTTAGTGTTGATGTAAAAGATAGGTGCACGGTTTGCGCTAAACGTACCATAGGCTCGAGATATCGTTTTGGGCCTTTTGATGGAACTCCTAGGTGGCGTGGGTCATGTGGAATCTCGTTTGGTCCGTTTGGAGATGGTGTTAGTGTTGAGTGCAAGATAGGTGCAGTTTGCGCTAAGCGTACCATAAACTCGAGATATCATTTTGGGCGCTTTTGATGGAACTCCTAGGTGGCGTGGGTCATGTGGAATCTCGTTAGATCCGTTTGGAGATGGTGTTAGTGTTAGTGCAAGATATAGGTGCATGGTTTTAGCTAAACGTACCATAGGCTCGAGATATCGTTTTGGGCCTTTTGATGGAACTCCTAGGTGGCGTGGGTCATGTGGAATCTCGTTTGGTCCGTTTGGAGATGGTGTTAGTGTTGATGTAAGATAGGTGCAGGTTTGCGCTAAATGTACCATAGGCTCGAATATCATTTTGGGCCTTTTGATGGAACTCCTAGGTGGCGTGGGTCATGTGGAATCTCGTTGATCCGTTTGGAGATGGTGTTAGTGTTGATGCAAGATAGGTGCACGGTTTTGCCTAAGCGTACCATAGGCTCGAGATATCGTTTTGGGCCTTTTGATGATGGAACTCCTAGGTGGCGTGGGTCATGTGGAATCTCGTTAGGTCCGTTTGGAGATGGTGTTAGTGTTGATTAGTGCAAGATAGGTGCAGGTTTGCGCTAAAACGTACCATAGGCTCGAATATCGTTTTGGGCCTTTTACCCGATGGAACTCCTAGGTGGCGTGGGTCATGTGGAATCTCGTTGATCCCGTTTGGAGATGGTGTTAGTGTTGATGTAAGATAGGTGCATGTTTTGCTAAACATACCATAGGCTCGAATATCATTTTGGGCCTTTTGATGGAACTCTAGGTGGCGTGGGTCATGTGGAATCTCGTTGGTCCGTTTGGAGATGGTGTTAGTGTTGATGTGCAAGATAGGTGCATGGTTTGCTAAAGCGTACCATAATAGCTGAGATATCGTTTTGGGCTTTTGATGGAACTCCTAGGTGGCGTGGGTCATGTGGAATCTCGTTTGGTCCGTTTGGAGATGGTGTTAGTGTTGATGTGCAAGATAGGTGCATGGTTTTGCGCTAAGCGTACCATAGGCTCGAATATCGTTTTGGGCGCACCGATGGAACTCCTAGGTGGCGTGGGTCATGTGGAATCTCGTTAGGTCCGTTTGGAGATGGTGTTAGTGTTGATGTAAAGATAGGTGCACGGTTTTGCTAAGCGTACCATAGGCTCGAGATATCATTTTGGGCGCTTTTGATGGAACTCCTAGGTGATGTGGGTCATGTGGAATCTCGTTAGGTCCGTTTGGAGATGGTGTTAGTGTTGATGTAAAGATAGGTGCAGTTTTGCGCTAAATGTACCATAGGCTCGAGATATCATTTTGGGCCTTTTAGATGGAACTCCCTAGGTGGCGTGGGTCATGTGGAATCTCGTTTGGTCCGTTTGGAGATGGTGTTAGTGTTGATGCAAAGATAGGTGCATGCAGTTTGCGCTAAACGTACCATAGGCTCGAATATCGTTTTGGGCCTTTTGGATGGAACTCCTAGGTGGCGTGGGTCATGTGGAATCTCGTTCGGTCCGTTTGGAGATGGTGTTAGTGTTGATGTAAAGATAGGTGCACGGTTTGCGCTAAACGTACCATAAGCTCAGAATATCGTTTTGGCCCTTTTGATGGAACTCCTAGGTGGCGTGGGTCATGTGGAATCTCGTTAGGTCCGTTTGGAGATGGTGTTAGTGTTGATGCAAGATAGGTGCACGGTTTGCGCTAAGCGTACCATAGGCTCGAGATATCGTTTTGGGCCTTTTGCGATGGAACTCCTAGGTGACGTGGGTCATGTGAAATCTCGTTGAGGTCCGTTTGGAGATGGTGTTAGTGTTGAGTGCAAGATAGGTGCACGTTTTGCAGCTAACATACCATAGGCTCGAATATCATTTTGGGCGCACTTGATGGAACTCCTAGGTGGCGTGGGTCATGTGGAATCTCGTTGGTCCGTTTGGAGATGGTGTTAGTGTTGAGTGCAAGATAGGTGCGGTTTTGCGCTAAGCGTACCATAGGCTCGGATATCGTTTTGGGCCTTTTGATGGAACTCCTAGGTGGCGTGGGTCATGTGGAATCTCGTTGGTCCGTTTGGAGATGGTGTTAGTGTTAGTGCAAGATAGGTGCAGTTTGCGCTAAATGTACCATAGGCTCGAGATATCATTTTGGGCCACCGATGGAACTCCTAGGTGACGTGGGTCATGTGGAATCTCGTTGATCCGTTTGGAGATGGTGTTAGTGTTGATGCAAGATAGGTGCACGGTTTTACTAAGCGTACCATAGGCTCGAGATATCATTTTGGGCCTTTTTTAGATGGAACTCCTAGGTGGCGTGGGTCATGTGGAATCTCGTTGAGGTCCGTTTGGAGATGGTGTTAGTGTTGATGCAAGATAGGTGCATGGTTTTGCGCTAAATGTACCATAGGCTCGAGATATCGTTTTGGGCCTTTTGATGGAACTCCTAGGTGGCGTGGGTCATGTGGAATCTCGTTAGGTCCGTTTGGAGATGGTGTTAGTGTTGATGCAAGATAGGTGCATGGTTTGCGCTAAGCGTACCATAGGCTCGGAATATCGTTTTTGGCGCACCCGATGGAACTCCTAGGTGACGTGGGTCATGTGGAATCTCGTTTGGTCCGTTTGGAGATGGTGTTAGTGTTGATGTAAGATAGGTGCACGGTTTTGCGCTAAGCGTACCATAAACTCGAATATCGTTTTGGGCGCTTTTGATGGAACTCCTAGGTGGCGTGGGTCATGTGGAATCTCGTTGGTCCGTTTGGAGATGGTGTTAGTGTTGATGCAAGATAGGTGCACGGTTTGCGCTAAGCGTACCATAGGCTCGAGATATCGTTTTGGGCGCTTTTGGATGGAACTCCTAGGTGGCGTGGGTCATGTGGAATCTCGTTAGGTCCGTTTGGAGATGGTGTTAGTGTTGATGCAAGATAGGTGCACGGTTTGCATAAGCGTACCATAGGCTCGAGATATCGTTTTTGGACCTTTTGGAAGTGGAACTCCTAGGTGGCGTGGGTCATGTGGAATCTCGTTTGGTCCGTTTGGAGATGGTGTTAGTGTTGATGCAAGATAGGTGCAGGTTTGCGCTAAACGTACCATAGGCTCGAGATATCATTTTGGGCCTTTTTGATGGAACTCCTAGGTGGCGTGGGTCATGTGGAATCTCGTTCGGTCCGTTTGGAGATGGTGTTGAGTGTTGATGTAAGATAGGTGCAGGTTTAGCTAAGCGGCGTACCATAGGCTCGAATATCGTTTTGGGCCTTTTGATGGAACTCCTAGGTGGCGTGGGTCATGTGGAATCTCGTTTGGTCCGTTTGGAGATGGTGTTAGTGTTGATGTAAGATAGGTGCATGGTTTGCGCTAAGCGTACCATAGGCTCGAGATATCGTTTTGGGCCTTTTGATGGAACTCCTAGGTGGCGTGGGTCATGTGGAATCTCGTTTGGTCCGTTTGGAGATGGTGTTAGTGTTGATGCAAGATAGGTGCATGGTTTTTTGCGCTAAGCGTACCATAGGCTCGAATATCGTTTGGGCGCTTTTGATGGAACTCCTAGGTGGCGTGGGTCATGTGGAATCTCGTTTGAGTCCGTTTGGAGATGGTGTTAGTGTTGATGCAAGATAGGTGCCGCGTTTTGCGTAGCGTACCATAGGCTCGAATATCGTTTTGGGCCTTTTGATGGAACTCCTAGGTGGCGTGGGTCATGTGGAATCTCGTTCGGTCCGTTTGGAGATGGTGTTAGTGTTGTGCAAAGAGATAGGTGCAGGTTTTGCGCTAAATGTACCATAGGCTCGAGATATCGTTTTGGGCCTTTTGATGGAACTCCTAGGTGGCGTGGGTCATGTGGAATCTCGTTAGGTCCGTTTGGAGATGGTGTTAGTGTTAGTGCAAGATAGGTTGCACGGTTTGCGCTAAACGTACCATAGGCTCGAGATATCGTTTTGGGCGCTTTTGATGGAACTCCTAGGTGACGTGGGTCATGTGGAATCTCGTTCGGTCCGTTTGGAGATGGTGTTAGTGTTGATGTAAGATAGGTGCATGGTTTGCGCTAAATACCATAGGCTCGAGATATCGTTTTGGGCCTTTTGATGGAACTCCTAGGTGACGTGGGTCATGTGGAATCTCGTTAGGTCCGTTTGGAGATGGTGTTAGTGTTGATGTAAATAGGTGCATGGTTTTGCGCTAAGCGTACCATAGGCTCGAGATATCGTTTTGGGCCTTTTAGATGGAACTCCCTAGGTGGCGTGGGTCATGTGGAATCTCGTTAGGTCCGTTTGGAGATGGTGTTAGTGTTGATGTAAGATAGGGTGCACGGTTTGCTAAAACGTACCATAGGCTCGAATATCGTTTTGGGCGCTTTTGATGGAACTCCTAGGTGGCGTGGGTCATGTGGAATCTCGTTAGGTCCGTTTGGAGATGGTGTTAGTGTTGATGCAAGATAGGTGCGGTTTTGCGCTAAATACCATAGGCTCGAGATATCGTTTTGGGCCTTTTGATGGAACTCCTAGGTGGCGTGGGTCATGTGGAATCTCGTTTTGGTCCGTTTGGAGATGGTGTTAGTGTTGATGTGCAAGATAGGTGCATGTTTTTGCTAAGCGTACCATAGGCTCAGATATCGTTTTGGGCCTTTTGATGGAACTCCTAGGTGGCGTGGGTCATGTGGAATCTCGTTAGGTCCGTTTGGAGATGGTGTTAGTGTTGTTGCAAGATAGATAGGTGCATTTTTGCTTAAGCGTACCATAGGCTCGAATATATCGTTTTGGGCCTTTTAGATGGAACTCCTAGGTGATGTGGGTCATGTGGAATCTCGTTAGGTCCGTTTGGAGATGGTGTTAGTGTTGATGTAAGATAGGTGCATGGTTTGCGTAAACGTACCATAGGCTCAGAATATCGTTTTGGGCCTTTTGATGGAACTCCTAGGTGACGTGGGTCATGTGGAATCTCGTTTGGTCCGTTTGGAGATGGTGTTAGTGTTGATGTAAGATAGGTGCACGGTTTTGCGCTAAGCGTACCATAGGCTCGAATATCGTTTTGGGCCTTTTAGATGGAACTCCTAGGTGGCGTGGGTCATGTGGAATCTCGTTAGGTCCGTTTGGAGATGGTGTTAGTGTTGATGTAAGATAGGTGCATGGTTTTAAGCCAAGCGTACCATAGGCTCGAGATATCGTTTGGGCCTTTTGATGGAACTCCTAGGTGGCGTGGGTCATGTGGAATCTCGTTAGGTCCGTTTGGAGATGGTGTTAGTGTTGAGTGCAAAGAAGATAGGTGCGCGGTTTTGCGCCAGCGTACCATAGGCTCGAATATCGTTTTGGGCGCACCGATGGAACTCCTAGGTGGCGTGGGTCATGTGGAATCTCGTTTGGTCCGTTTGAGATGATGTTAGTGTTGATGTAAAAGATAGGTGCGGTTTGCGCGCGCGTAACCATAGGCTCGAGATATCATTTTGGGCCTTTTGCGATGGAACTCCTAGGTGGCGTGGGTCATGTGGAATCTCGTTAGGTCCGTTTGGAGATGGTGTTAGTGTTGATGTAAAGATAGGTGCATGGTTTGCGTTAAACGTACCATAGGCTCGAGATATCGTTTTGGGCGCACCCGATGGAACTCCTAGGTGGCGTGGGTCATGTGGAATCTCGTTAGGTCCGTTTGGAGATGGTGTTAGTGTTGATGTAGATAGGTGCACAGTTTACGCTAAGCATACCCATAGGCTCGAATATATCGTTTTGGGCCTTTTGATGGAACTCCTAGGTGGCGTGGGTCATGTGGAATCTCGTTAGGTCCGTTTGGAGATGGTGTTTAGTGTTGATGCAAAATAGGTGCCGCGGTTTTACTAAATAGCGTACCATAGGCTCAGATATCATTTTGGGGCGCACCGATGGAACTCCTAGGTGGCGTGGGTCATGTGGAATCTCGTTTGGTCCGTTTGGAGATGGTGTTAGTGTTAGTGCAAGATAGGTGCAGGTTTGCGTTTGGAAGCGTACCCATAGGCTCGAGATATCGTTTTGGGGCCTTTTGATGGAACTCCTAGGTGGCGTGGGTCATGTGGAATCTCGTTTGGTCCGTTTGGAGATGGTGTTAGTGTTGATGTAGATAGGTGCACGGTTTGCGCTAAGCGTACCATAGGCTCGAATATCGTTTTGGGCACTTTTGATGGAACTCCTAGGTGGCGTGGGTCATGTGGAATCTCGTTGATCCGTTTGGAGATGGTGTTAGTGTTGATGCAAGATAGGTGCACGGTTTGCGCTAAACGTACCATAGGCTCGAATATCGTTTTGGGCCTTTTGATGGAACTCCTAGGTGGCGTGGGTCATGTGGAATCTCGTTTGGTCCGTTTGGAGATGGTGTTGAGTGTTGAGTGCAAGATAGGTGCACGGTTTTGCTAAACGTACCATAAGCTCAGATATCGTTTAGGCGCCGCACCGATGGAACTCCTAGGTGGCGTGGGTCATGTGGAATCTCGTTTGGTCCGTTTGGAGATGGTGTTAGTGTTGTTGATGTAAGATAGGTGCACGGTTTAAGCATAAAACGTACCATAGGCTCGGATATCGTTTTGGGCCTTTTGATGGAACTCCTAGGTGGCGTGGGTCATGTGGAATCTCGTTAGTCCGTTTGGAGATGGTGTTAGTGTTAAGTGGTGCAAGATTGCGGGTGCACGGTTTGCAGCCTAAATGTACCATAGGCTCGAATATCGTTTTGGGCACCCGATGGGAACTCCTAGGTGACGTGGGTCATGTGGAATCTTGTTTTGGTCCGTTTGGAGATGGTGTTAGTGTTGAGTGTGAGATAGATAGTGCCGCGGTTTTGCGCCAAAGCGTACCATAGGCTCGAATATCATTTTGGGCCTTTTGATGGAACTCCTAGGTGACGTGGGTCATGTGGAATCTCGTTAAGGTCCGTTTGGAGATGGTGTTAGTGTTGATGTAAGATAGGTGCACGGTTTACGCTTAAACGTACCATAGGCTCGAGATATCGTTTTGGGCCTTTTGATGGAACTCCTAGGTGGCGTGGGTCATGTGGAATCTCGTTAGGTCCGTTTGGAGATGGTGTTAGTGTTGATGCAAGATAGGTGCATGGTTTGCGCCAAATGTACCATAGGCTCGAGATATCGTTTTGGGCCTTTTAGATGGAACTCCTAGGTGGCGTGGGTCATGTGGAATCTCGTTAGGTCCGTTTGGAGATGGTGTTAGTGTTGAGTGTACAAGATAGGTGCGGTTTTAGCGCAAAGCGTACCATAAACTCGAATATCATTTTGGGCGCACCCGATGGAACTCCTAGGTGGCGTGGGTCATGTGGAATCTCGTTGGTCCGTTTGGAGATGGTGTTAGTGTTGATGCAAGATAGGTGCATGGTTTTGCGCTAAGCGTACCATAGGCTCGAGATATCGTTTTGGGCCTTTTGATGGAACTCCCTAGGTGACGTGGGTCATGTGGAATCTCGTTCGGTCCGTTTGGAGATGGTGTTAGTGTTAGTGCAAGATAGGTGCACGTTTTGCGCCAAGCGTACCATAGGCTCGAATATCGTTTAGGGCCTTTTAGATGGAACTCCTAGGTGATGTGGGTCATGTGGAATCTCGTTTGGTCCGTTTGGAGATGGTGTTAGTGTTGATGCAAGATAGGTGCCACGGTTTGCGCTAAAGCGTACCATAGGCTCGAATGTCATTTTGGGCCTTTTGATGGAACTCCTAGGTGGCGTGGGTCATGTGGAATCTCGTTCGGTCCGTTTGGAGATGGTGTTAGTGTTGATGCAAGATAGGTGCATGGTTTGCGCTAAAGCGTACCATAGGCTCGAGATATCGTTTTGGGCCTTTTGATGGAACTCCTAGGTGGCGTGGGTCATGTGGAATCTCGTTAGGTCCGTTTGGAGATGGTGTTAGTGTTAGTGTAAGATAGGTGCACGGTTTTGCGCTAAGCGTACCATAAGCTCGAGATATCGTTTTGGGCCTTTTGAATGGTACTCCTAGGTGGCGTGGGTCATGTGGAATCTCGTTTGGTCCGTTTGGAGATGGTGTTAGTGTTGAGTACTGCAAGATAGGTGCATGTTTTGCTAAACGTACCATAGGCTCGGATATCGTTTAGGGCCTTTTGATGGAACTCCTAGGTGGCGTGGGTCATGTGGAATCTCGTTTGGTCCGTTTGGAGATGGTGTTAGTGTTGATGCAAGATAGGTGCACGGTTTGCGTAAAGCGTACCATAGGCTCGAGATATCGTTTTGGGCCTTTTAGATGGAACTCCTAGGTGGCGTGGGTCATGTGGAATCTCGTTTGGTCCGTTTGGAGATGGTGTTAGTGTTGATGCAAGATAGGTGCCGCGGTTTAGCTAAACGTACCATAGGCTCGAGATATCGTTTTGGGCGCACCCGATGGAACTCCTAGGTGGCGTGGGTCATGTGGAATCTCGTTTGGTCCGTTTGGAGATGGTGTTAGTGTTAGTGCAAGATAGGTGCACGTTTTGCAAGCGTACCATAGGCTCGAGATATCGTTTTGGGCCTTTTGATGGAACTCCTAGGTGGCGTGGGTCATGTGGAATCTCGTTTGGTCCGTTTGGAGATGGTGTTAGTGTTGATGCAAGATAGGTGCACGGTTTTGCGCCAAATATACCATAGGCTCGGAATATCATTTTGGGCCTTTTGATGGAACTCCTAGGTGACGTGGGTCATGTGGAATCTCGTTAGGTCCGTTTGGAGATGGTGTTAGTGTTGAGTGCAAGATAGGTGCACGGTTTTACTCCAAGCATTACCATAGGCTCGAGATATCATTTTGGGCCTTTTGATGGAACTCCTAGGTGGCGTGGGTCATGTGGAATCTCGTTAGGTCCGTTTGGAGATGGTGTTAGTGTTAGTGCAAGATAGGTGCGGTTTTAACTAAACGTACCATAGGCTCGAGATATCGTTTTGGGCCTTTTAGATGGAACTCCCTAGGTGGCGTGGGTCATGTGGAATCTCGTTAGGTCCGTTTGGAGATGGTGTTAGTGTTGATGCAAGATAGGTGCACGGTTTTGCGCTAAACGTACCATAGGCTCGAGATATCGTTTTGGATTTTGATGGAACTCCTAGGTGATGTGGGTCATGTGGAATCTCGTTTGGTCCGTTTGGAGATGGTGTTAGTGTTGGTGCAAGATAGGTGCACAGTTTATGTAAGCGTACCATAGGCTCGAGATATCGTTTTGGGCCTTTTTGATGGAACTCCTAGGTGGCGTGGGTCATGTGGAATCTCGTTGATCCGTTTGGAGATGGTGTTAGTGTTGATGTAAAGATAGGTGCACGGTTTTGCGCTAAACGTACCATAGGCTCGAGATATCGTTTTGGGCCTTTTGATGGAACTCCTAGGTGGCGTGGGTCATGTGGAATCTCGTTCGGTCCGTTTGGAGATGGTGTTAGTGTTGATGCAAGATAGGTGCCGCGGTTTGCGCTAAGCGTACCATAGGCTCGAGATATCGTTTTGGGCACTTTTAATGGAACTCCCTAGGTGACGTGGGTCATGTGGAATCTCGTTAGGTCCGTTTGGAGATGGTGTTAGTGTTGAGTGCAAGATAGGTGCACGGTTTGCATCTAACGTACCATAGGCTCGAGATATCGTTTAGGGCGCACCCGATGGTACTCCTAGGTGGCGTGGGTCATGTGGAATCTCGTTTGGTCGTTTGGAGATGGTGTTAGTGTTGATGTAAAGATAGGTGCACGGTTTTGCTAAGCGTTACCATAGGCTCGAGATATCGTTTTGGGCACCGATGGAACTCCTAGGTGGCGTGGGTCATGTGGAATCTCGTTTGAGGATCCGTTTGGAGATGGTGTTAGTGTTGATGTAAAGATAGGGTGCACGGTTTTACGCTAAATGCCCATAGGCTTAGATATCGTTTTGGGCGCTTTTGATGGAACTCCTAGGTGGCGTGGGTCATGTGGAATCTCGTTGGTCCGTTTGGAGATGGTGTTGGTGTTAGTGCAAGATAGGTGCACGTTTGCGCTAAACGTACCATAGGCTCGAATATCGTTTTGGCCTTTTAGATGGAACTCCCTAGGTGGCGTGGGTCATGTGGAATCTCGTTAGGTCCATTTGGAGATGGTGTTAGTGTTGAGTGCAAGATGGGTGCAGGTTTGCACTAATGTACCATAGGCTCGAATATCGTTTTGGGCCTTTTGGAGATGGAACTCCTAGGTGGCGTGGGTCATGTGGAATCTCGTTTGGTCCGTTTGGAGATGGTGTTAGTGTTGATGTAAGATAGGTGCCGCGGTTTGCGCTAAGCGTACCATAGGCTCGAGATATCGTTTTGGGCGCTTTTGATGGAACTCCTAGGTGGCGTGGGTCATGTGGAATCTCGTTAGGTCCATTTGGAGATGGTGTTTAGTGTTGAGTGCAAGATAGGTGCACGGTTTGCGCTAAGCGTACCATAGGCTCGAGATATCATTTTGGGCCTTTTGATGGAACTCCTAGGTGGCTTGTGGGTCATGCTGGAATCTCGTTTGGTCCGTTTGGAGATGGTGTTAGTGTTAGTGCAAGATAGGTGCGCAGTTTAAGCTAAGCGTACCATAACTCGAAATCATTTTGGGCCTTTTGATGGAACTCCTAGGTGGCGTGGGTCATGTGGAATCTCGTTCGGTCCGTTTGGAGATGGTGTTAGTGTTGATGTAAGATAGGTGCACGGTTTTGTGCTCAACGTACCATAGGCTCGAGATATCGTTTTGGAGCCTTTGCGATGGAACTCCTAGGTGGCGTGGGTCATGTGGAATCTCGTTAGGTCCGTTTGGAGATGGTGTTAGTGTTAGTGCAAGATAGGTGCAGGTTTTGCGCTAAGCGTACCATAGGCTCGAATATCGTTTTGGGCCTTTTGGAATGGTGGAACTCCTAGGTGGCGTGGGTCATGTGGAATCTCGTTAGGTCCGTTTGGAGATGGTGTTAGTGTTAGTGTAAGATAGGTGCACGGTTTTGCGCCAAGCGTACCATAGGCTCGAGATATCGTTTGGGCGCGCCCTTTGGAACTCTAAGTGGCGTGGGTCATGTGGAATCTCGTTAAGGTCCGTTTGGAGATGGTGTTAGTGTTGATGAAGATAGGTGCCACGGTTTTGCGCTGTGCCAAATTACCATAAGCTCGGATATCGTTTTGGGCGCACTTTGATGGAACCCCTAGGTGGCGTGGGTCATGTGGAATCTCGTTAATCCGTTTGGAGAGTGGTGTTAGTGTTGATGGAAGATAGGTTGCATGGTTTAACACTCAGCGTACCATAGGCTCGAATATCGTTTTGGGCGCACCCTATGGAACTCCTAGGTGGCGTGGGTCATGTGGAATCTCGTTTGGTCCATTTGGAGATGGTGTTAGTGTTGATGTGCAAGATAGGTGCACGGTTTGCGAGTAAACGTACCATAAACTTCCGAATATACGTTTAGGGCGCACCCGATGGTACTCCTAGGTGGCGTGGGTCAAGTGGAATCTCGTTTGGTCCATTTGGAGATGGTGTTAGTGTTGGCGCAAGATAGGTGCAGTTTTGCGCTTCAAATTACCATAGGCTCGGAAATCGTTTTGGGCCTTTTTGATGGAACTCCTAGGTGACGTGGGTCATGTGGAATCTCATTGATCCCGTTTGGAGATGGTGTTAGTGTTGATGTAAGATAGGTGCATGGTTTGCGCTAAGCGTACCATAGGCTCGAGATATCGTTTGGGGCGCTTTTCGATGGAACTCCCTGGTGGCGTGGGTCATGTGGAATCTCGTTCGGTCCGTTTGGAGATGGTGTTGAAGTGTTGAGTGCAAGATAGGTGCAAGTTTAAAGCTAAGCGTACCATAGGCTCGAGATATCATTTAGGGCCTTGCGAACCGATGGTACTCCTGAAGTGTTTGACTCATCGAGCTGGAATCCTGATATCGTTTTGGTCCGTTTAGAGATGCAGTGCTAATCTTGACGCCCAAGATTGGTGCATGGTTTTGCCAAAGTTACCATAGGCTCGAAATTTGTTTTGGGCCTTTTGATGGAACTCCACCTGGTGATCTCGGTCATGTGGAATCTCGTTCCGGTCCGTTTGAAGATGGTGTTAGTCTCGTCCATGTGATATAGGTGCAGTGGTTTATGCGTAAGCGTACCTATAGGCATCAAATATTCGTTTCAAGCGACGCAATGGAACTCCCCTAGGTTTAAGTGGGTCATGTGGAATCTAACGTTGAGGTCCGTTTGGAGAATGATGTTGGCGTTGATGCAAGATAGGTGCATGAGTTTCCACATTACTAAGCGTACCATAGGCTCGAATGTATTTTGGGCCTATAGTACGTTGGAACTCCTAGAGTGGCGTGGGTCATGTGGAATCTCGTTGAGCCCCGTCCGTATGGGGTGAATTATTGGTGTTAGTGCAAAGCGATAGGAGCCTATAGTGGTTTAGTAAAGCCGTGCACCTATAAGCTCATCAACATCTCACCATTTCAAAGCGGGTGCATTCCGATGGTACTCCGCGTGAGGAGTGAATTCAGCTCGTTAAGCTGCGTTTGGTCCGTTTGGAGATAGTGCTAATCCATGCACCTGCAAGATCGATTACTGCCGCGGTTTCTCCAAAGCGTACGATAGATTCCACATAACCCGTCACCCCTAGGCGCACCCTGAAATTAAATGATAATCCCTGACCAGTGAGTGCGTGGGTCAAGTGGAATCTATCTTGGTCAACATTTACAGAGATCAATGTTGGTGTTAGCGCCACAAAGATAGGTGCATCGGTTTGCGTTAAGCGATGTCTGAGCCCTTGAGTGCGTTTGAAACCGTTACGTTTTACGCCGACACTAACACCATCACCAAAGCGGATGGGCGTACGTTCCACGCTGGCCCGCGTCACCTAGGGAGTTCCATCGGTGCGTCCAAAAGCGATATCTGAACCTTATAGTGCGTTGGCGGAAACCGTAAACTACCGCCCGTACACTAACATCATACATAAGCTTACCACGAGATTCCCATGACCCGTCACCCTGAGAGTTCCATCGAGGTGCGTCCAAATGATATCTGAGCCTTTAGTGCGATTAATCGAAACCATTACCCTGCCCATCCAACTAACCCCATCTCAGCGGACGAGCAATTCCACATGACCGCGTCACCTAAATTTCCATCGGGTCGAACCAAAAGCGATATCTGAGACCATGTAGTGCGTTTAGCGCCAAACCATGCACCTATCTTACATCAACACTAACACCATCTCCCAAGCAGAGACGAGCCGAGATTCCACTTGACCCCGTCACCTGGGGTTCCATCGGTCGTCCAAAGCGATATCTGAGCCTATAGTACGTTTGGCGCCAATCCGTGCACCTATCTTGCACTAACACCACCATCTCCAAATGGACCAGAACAAATTCCACATGACCCACGTCACTAGGAGTTCCATGGAGGTGCATCCAAAATGATATCTGAGCCTAATGGTACGTTTGGCGCCAAACCCGTTGCACCTATCTTGCATCCTTGCACTAACACCATCTCCAAGCGGAATTAGGCGAGATTCCAGATGACCCACGTCACCTACGGAGTTCCATCAGATTGCGTCAAAAAGCGATCATCTCTGACCTATGGTACGTTTGGGCGCCAAACCGTGCACTATCTTACACTCAACACCTAACACCATCTCCAAGCGGATTGAGATGAGATTCCACGCGACCCACGTCACCTAGGGTTCCATCGGGTGCGTCGAAAGGCGATATCAAGAGCCTATGGTACGTTTAGGCGCCATAACCGTGCACCTATCTTACATCAACACTAACACCATCTCCAAGCGGACCAAGCGAGATTCCACATGACCCGCGTCACCTAGGAGTTTCGCCATCGAGTGCGTCCTAAGCGATATCTGAGCCTATGATGCGTTTAGGCGCCAACCAGGTACACCTATCTTGCACTAACACTAACACCATCTCCAAAGCGGACGAGACGAGATTCCACAGGACCCGCGTCACCTAGGAGTTCCATCGGTTGCGTCCAAAAGCGATATCTGAGCCTATGGTACGTTTAGGCATAAACCGTGCACCTATCTTACATCAACACTAACACCATCTCCAAAGCGGATAGAACAAGATTCCACATGACCCACGTCACCTAGGATTACCATCGGTGCGTCTAAAATGATATGCGAGCCTATGACACCGCATGCGTTTGGCGATAACATGACCCGTCCTAGGGAGGTTCCATCGAATTAGTCCAAAGCGATATCCGGAGCCGACCTACCTTGCACTAACACTAACACCATCTCCAAAGCGGACCGAGCGAGATTCCACACATGACCCACGTCACCTGGGGTTCCATCAGTGCGTCCAAAATGATATCTGAGCCTATGGTACGTTTGGCGCAAGCCAGTTGCACCTATCTTGCACTAACACTAACACCATCTCCAAAGCGGACCCGAGCGAGATTCCACATGACCCACGTCACCTAGGAGTTCCATCGGGTGCGTCCAAAACGATATCTGAGCCTATGGTATGCGTTTAGGCAAACATTAACCGTGCACTATCTTGCACTAACACTAACACCATCTCCAAACGGACCAGCGAGATTCCACATGACCCACGTCACCTAGGAGTTCCATCGGTGCGTCCAAAAGCGATATCGAGCCTATGGTACGTTTGGCGCCAAACCGTGCACCTATCTTGCATAACACTAACACCATCTCCAAGCGGACGAGCGAGATTCCACATGACCCCGTCACCTAGGAGTTCCATCGGTTGCGTCCAAATGATATCTGAGCCTATGGTATGTTTGGCGCCAAACCGTTGCACCTATCTTACACTAACACCACACCATCTCCAAGCGGACGAGCGAGATTCCACGCGACCCACGTCACCTAGGATTTCCATCGGTGCGTCCTAAGCGATATCTCGAGCCTATAGTGCGTTTAAGCGCAAACCGTGCACCTATCTTACACTAACTACTAACACCATCTCCAAAGCGGACCGAGCGAGATTCCACATGACCCGTCACCTAGGAGTTCCATCGGGTGCGTCCAAAAGCGATATCTGAGCCTATGGTGCGTTTGGCGCATAAACCGTGCACCTATCTTGCACTAACACTAACACCATCTCCAAAGCGGACCCGAGCGAGATTCCACATGACCCCACGTCACCTAGGAGTTCCATCGGTGCGTCCAAAATGATATCTGAGCCTATGATACGTTTAGGCGCAAACCGATGCACCTATCTTGCACTAACACTAACACCATCTCCAAGCGGACGAACGAGATTCAACATGACCCCACGTCACCTAGGGTTCCATCGGGTGCGTCCAAAATGATATCTGAGCCTATGGTGCGTTTGGCGCAAACCGTGCACCTATCTTGCACTAACACTAACACCATCTCCAAAGCGGACGAGCGAATTTCACATGACCCACGTCACCTAGGAGTTCCATCGGTGCGTCCAAAAGCGATATCACGAGCCTATAGTACGTTTGCGCGCAAACCGTGCACCTATCTTGCATCAACACTAACACCATCTCCAAGCGGACCGAGCGAGATTCCACATGACCCACGTCACCTAGGGTTCCATCGGGTGCGTCCAAAAGCGATATCTGAGCCTATGGTGCGTTTAGGCGCCAAACCGTGCACCTATCTTGCACTAACACTAACACCATCTCCAAGCGGACCGAACGAATTCCACATGACCCACGTCACCTGGGAGTTCCATCGGGTGCGTCCTAAGCGATATCTGAGCCTATGGTGCGTTTGGCGCAAACCGTGCACCTATCTTGCACTAACACTAACACCATCTCCAAGCGGACGAGCGAGATTCCACATGACCCACGTCACCTAGGAGTTCCATCCGAGTGCGTCCAAAATGATATCTGAGCCTATGGTACGTTTGGCGCAAAACCGTGCACCTATCTTGCACTAACACTAACACCATCTCCAAGCGGACGAGCGAGATTCCACATGACCCACGTCACCTAGGAGTTCCATCGGTGCGTCCTAAAGCGATATCGAGGCCTATGGTGCGTTTGGCGCAAACCGTGCACCTATCTTGCACTAACACTAACACCATCTCCAAAGCGGACCAAGCGAGATTCCACATGACCCACGTCACCTAGGAGTTCCGCCGAGATGCGTCCAAAGCGATATCTGAGCCTATATGGTACGTTTGGCGCAAACCGTGCACCTATCTTGCACTAACACTAACACCATCTCCAAAGCGGACGAGCGAGATTCCACATGACCCACGTCACCTAGGAGTTCCATCGGGTGCGTCCCTAAATGATATATCGAGCCTATGGTGCGTTTAGCGCAAACCATGCACCTATCTTGCACTAACACTAACACCATCTCCAAAGCGGACCGAGCAAGATTCCACATGACCCACGTCACCTAGGAGTTCCATCCGGGTGCGTCCAAAGCGATATCTGAGCCTATGGTGCGTTTGGCGCAAACCGGGTGCACCTATCTTGCATAACACTAACACCATCTCCAAAGCGGACCGAACAAAGATTCCACATGACCCACGTCACCTAGGAGTTCCATCGGGTGCGTCCAAAGCGATATCTGAGCCTATGGTATGCGTTTGGCATAAACCGTGCACCTATCTTACATCAACACTAACACCATCTCCAAGCGGACCAAGCGAGATTCCACATGACCCACGTCACCTAGGAGTTCCATCCGGGTGCGTCCAAAAGCGATATCGAGCCTATGGTACGTTTGGCGCCAAACCGTGCACCTATCTTACACTAACACTAACACCATCTCCAAGCGGACGAGCGAGATTCCACATGACCCGTCACCTAGGAGTTCCATCGGGTGCGTCCAAAGCGATATCTGAGCCTATGGTGCGTTTGGCGCAAACCGTGCACCTATCTTGCACTAACACTAACACCATCTCCAAAGCGGACGAGCGAGATTCCCACATGACCCGTCACCTAGGAGTTCCATCGGTGCGTCCAAAATGATATCTGAGCCTATGGTACGTTTGGCGCCAAACCGTGCACCTATCTTGCACTAACACTAACACCATCTCCAAAGCGGACCGAGCGAGATTCCACATGACCCACGTCACCTAGGAGTTCCATCCGAGTGCGTCCTAAACGATATCTGAGCCTATGGTACGTTTTTGCGCCAAACCGTGCACCTATCTTGCACTAACACTAACACCATCTCCAAAGCGGACCGAGCGAGATTCCACATGACCCACGTCACCTAGGAGTTCCATCGGTGCGTCCCCTAAAGCGATATCGAGCCTATGGTGCGTTTGGCGCAAACCGTGCACCTATCTTGCACTAACACTAACACCATCTCCAAATGGACGAGCAATTCCACATGACCCCAAATCACCTAGGAGTTCCATCAGGTGCGTCCAAAATGATATCTGAGCCTATGGTACGTTTGGCGCAAACCGTGCACCTATCTTACACTAAGACTAACACAATCTCCAAACGGACCGAACGAGATTCCACATGACCCACGTCACCTAGGAGTTCCATTGGTGCGTCCAAAATGATATCTGAGCCTATGGTACACGTTTGGGCGCAAACCGTGCACCTATCTTGCACTAACACTAACACCATCTCCAAAGCGGACCGGCGAAGATTCCACATGACCCCGTCACCTAGGGTTCCATCAGGTGCGTCCAAAATGATATCTGAGCCTATGGTACTCGTTTAGCGCAAACCGTGCACCTATCTTACATCAACACTAACACCATCTCCAAATGGACTAAACGAGATTCCACTTGGCCCACGTCACCTAGGAGTTCCATCGGGTGCGTCCAAAATGATATCTGAGCCTGTAGTACGTTTGGCGCAAACCGTGCACCTATCTTGCACTAACACTAACACCATCTCCAAGCGACCGAGCGAGATTCCACATGACCCCGTCACCTAGGAGTTCCATCGGGTGCGTCCAAAATGATATCGAGCCTATGGTACGTTTGGCGCGCAAACCGTGCACCTATCTTGCACTAACACTAACACCATCTCCAAAGCGGACGAGCGAGATTCCACATGACCCACGTCACCTAGGAGTTCCATCGGTGCGTCCAAAAGCGATATCTGAGCCTATGATGCGTTTGGCGCCAAACCGTGCACCTATCTTACATCTAACACTAACACCATCTCCAAATGGACCGAGCGAGATTCCACATGACCCACGTCACCTAGGAGTTCCATCGGTGCGTCCAAAAGCGATATCTGAGCCTATGGTACATTTGGCGCAAACCGTTACACCTATCTTGCACTAACACTAACACCATCTCCAAGCGGACGAGCGAGATTCCACATGACCCACGTCACCTAGGAGTTCCATCGGTGCGTCCAAAATGATATCGAGCCTATGGTGCGTTTGGCGCAAACCGTGCACCTATCTTGCACTAACACTAACACCATCTCCAAAGCGGACGAGCGAGATTCCACATGACCCCGTCACCTAGGATTTCCATCAGTGCGTCCAAAATGATATCTGAGCCTATGGTACGTTTAGGCGCAAACCGTGCACCTATCTTGCACTAACACTAACACCATCTCCAAGCGGACCGAAGCGAGATTCCACATGACCCGTCACCTAGGAGTTCCATCGGTGCGTCCAAAAGCGATATCTGAGCCTATGGTACGTTTAGCGCCAAACCGTGCACCTATCTTGCACTAACACTAACACCATCTCCAAATGCGGACGAGCGAGATTCCACATGACCCACGTCACCTAGGAGTTCCATCGGTGCGTCCAAAACGATATCTGAGCCTATGGTACGTTTGGCGCAAACCGTGCACCTATCTTTTATCACACACTAACACCATCTCCAAAGCGGACCGAGCAGATTCCACATGACCCCACCTAGGACCATCGGTGCGTCCCGAGCCTATAATGCGTTTGGCGCAAGCGGAGTACTCCTAAATCTTGCATAACACCATCTCCCAAGCGGACGAGCGCGTTTAGGCGATATCCGGTGCACCTATCTTATGAATGCGTTTGGCATAACATCTTGCACTAACACCCATCTCCCAACCGGACCGAGCAAGATTCCACATGACCCACGTCACCTAGGGTTCCATCGGGTGCGTCCAAAAGCGATATCTGAGCCTATGGTGCGTTTGGCGCCAAACCGTGCACCTATCTTGCACTCAACACTAACACCATCTCCAAAGCGGACCAAGCGAGATTCCACATGACCCGTCACCTAGGAGTTCCATCGGTGCGTCCAAAAGCGATATCTGAGCCTATAGTGCGTTTGGCGCCAAACCGTGCACCTATCTTGCACTAACACTAACACCATCTCCAAGCGGACGAGCGAGATTCCACATGACCCACGTCACCTAGGAGTTCCATCCGGGTGCGTCCAAAACGATATCGAGAGCCTATGGTGCGTTTGGCGCAAACCCGTGCACCTATCTTGCATCTAACACTAACACCATCTCCAAGCGGACCAAGCGAGATTCCACATGACCCCACGTCACCTAGGAGTTCCATCGGGTGCGTCCAAAATGATATCGAGCCTATGGTGCGTTTGGCGCAAACCGTGCACCTATCTTGCACTAACACTAACACCATCTCCAAGCGGACGAGCGAGATTCCACATGACCCACGTCACCTAGGAGTTCCATCCGAGTGCGTCCAAAATGCGATATCGAGCCTATGATGCGTTTGGCATAAACCGTGCACCTATCTTGCACTAACACTAACACCATCTCCAAAGCGGACCGAGCGAGATTCCACATGACCCGTCACCTAGGAGTTCCATCGGGTGCGTCCAAAAGCGATATCGAGCCTATGGTACGTTTGGCGCCAAACCGTGCACCTATCTTGCACTCAACACTAACACCATCTCCAAAGCGGACCAGCGAGATTCCACATGACCCACGTCACCTAGGGTTCCATCGGGTGCGTCCAAAAGCGATATCTGAGAGCCTATGGTACGTTTGGCGCAAACCGTGCACCTATCTTGCACTAACACTAACACCATCTCCAAGCGGACCGAGCGAGATTCCACATGACCCGTCACCTAGGAGTTCCATCGGTGCGTCCAAAATGATATCGAGCCTATGGTGCGTTGGCGCAAACCGTACACCTATCTTGCACTAACACTAACACCATCTCCAAAGCGGACGAGCGAGATTCCACATGACCCCACGTCACCTAGGAGTTCCATCGGTGCGTCCAAAATGATATCTGAGCCTATGGTGCGTTTGGGCGCCAAACCGTGCACCTATCTTGCACTAACACTAACACCATCTCCAAAGCGGACGAAACGAGATTCCACATGACCCCACGTCACCTAGGAGTTCCATCGGGTGCGTCCTAAGCGATATCTGAGCCTATAGTGCGTTTGGCGCCAAACCGTGCACCTATCTTGCATCTAACACTAACACCATCTCCAAGCGGACACTAATTCCACCATCTCCAATTACCGCCGGGACCTAAGCGATTCTGAGCCTATGGTACGTTTGGCGCAAAACCGTCACCTATCTTGCAGTTAACACCATCTCCAAGCGGACCGAGCAGAGATTCCACGTCCCACGTCAAGGGTTCCGATATCCAAAGCGATATCCCCGCCTATGGTATGTTTGGCGCCAAACCGTGCACCTATCTTGCACTAACACTAACACCATCTCCAAGCGGACCGCGAGATTCCACATGACCCGTCACCTAGGAGTTCCATCGGTGCGTCCAAAAGCGGTATCACGAGCCTATATGGTACGTTTAAGCGCCAAACCGTGCACCTATCTTGCACTCAACACTAACACCATCTCCAAGCGGACCAAGCGAGATTCCACATGACCCACGTCACCTAGGAGTTACCATCGGTGCGTCCAAAGCGATATCTGAGCCTATAGTGCGTTTGGCGCAAAGCCGTGCACCTATCTTGCACTAACACTAACACCATCTCCAAAGCGGACGAGCGAGATTCCACATGACCCACGTCACCTGGGGTTCCATCGGTGCGTCCAAAAGCGATATCTGAGCCTATGGTGCGTTTAGCGCCAAGCGGTGCACCTATCTTGCACTAACACTAACACCATCTCCAAAGCGGACCAAGCGAGATTCCACATGACCCGTCACCTAGGAGTTCCATCGGGTGCGTCCAAAGCGATATCTGAGCCTATGGTGCGTTTGGCGCCAAACCGTGCACCTATCTTGCATCAACACTAACACCATCTCCAAAGCGGACGAAGCGAGATTCCACATGACCCGTCACCTAGGAGTTCCATCGGGTGCGTCCTAAGCGATATCTGAGCCTATGGTGCGTTTGGCGCAAACCGTGCACCTATCTTGCACTAACACTAACACCATCTCCAAAGCGGACCGAGCGAGATTCCACATGACCCACGTCACCTAGGGTTCCATCCGGTTGCGTCCAAAATGATATCTGAGCCTATGGTAGTGCGTTTGGCGCAAACCCGTGCACCTATCTTACACTAACACTAACACCATCTCCAAAGCGGACCGAGCGAGATTCCACATGACCCGTCACCTAGGAGTTCCATCGGGTGCGTCCAAAGCGATATCACGAGCCTATGGTACGTTTGGCGCAAACCGTGCACCTATCTTGCACTAACACTAACACCATCTCCAAAGCGGACGAGCGAGATTCCACATGACCCCGTCACCTAGGAGTTCCATCGGTGCGTCCAAGGCGATATCTCTGAGCCTATGGTACGTTTGGCGCAAACCGTGCACCTATCTTGCACTTAACACTAACACCATCTCCAAAGCGGACCAAGCGAAGATTCCACGACCCACGTCACCTGGGAGTTCCATCGGTGCGTCCTAAGCGATATCTCGAGCCTATGGTGCGTTTGGCGCCAACCGTGCACCTATCTTGCATCTAACACTAACACCATCTCCAAAGCGGACGAGCGAGATTCCACATGACCCGTCACCTAGGATTCCATCGGGTGCGTCCAAAGCGATATCTGAGCCTATGGTACGTTTAGCGCCAAACCGTGCACCTATCTTGCACTAACACTAACACCATCTCCAAGCGGACCCGAACGAGATTCCACATGACCCACGTCACCTAGGAGTTCCATCGGGTGCGTCCAAAAGCGATATCTGAGAGCCTATGTAGTGCGTTTAAACGCAAACCGTGCACCTATCTTGCACTAACACTAACACCATCTCCAAACGGACCGAACGAGATTCCACATGACCCACGTCACCTAGGAGTTCCATCCGGGTGCGTCCAAAATGATATCTGAGCCTATGGTACGTTTGGCGCAAACCGTGCACCTATCTTGCACTAACACTAACACCATCTCCAAGCGGACCCGAGCAGATTCCACATGACCCCATCGGTTGCGTCACCTAGGAGTTCCATCGAGTGCGTCCAAAATGATATCCCCGAGCCTATGGTATCGTTTTTGGCGCAAACCGTGCACCTATCTTGCACTAACACTAACACCATCTCCAAAGCGGACCGAGCGAGATTCCACATGACCCACGTCACCTAGGAGTTCCATCGGTGCGTCCAAAAGCGATATCTGAGCCTATGGTGCGTTTAGGCGCAAACCGTGCACCTATCTTGCACTAACACTAACACCATCTCTCCAAGCGGACGAAGCGAGATTCCACATGACCCACGTCACCTAGGAGTTCCATCGGGTGCGTCCAAAATGATATCTGAGCCTATGGTACGTTTGGCGCAAACCGTGCACCTATCTTACATCAACACTAACACCATCTCCAAAGCGGACGAGCGAGATTCCACGGACCCGTCACCTAGGAGTTCCATCGGTGCGTCCAAAATGATATCTGAGCCTATGGTGCGTTTGGCGCCAAACCGTGCACCTATCTTGCACTAACACTAACACCATCTCCAAAGCGGACGAGCGAGATTCCACATGACCCACGTCACCTAGGAGTTCCATCGGGTGCGTCCAAAAGCGATATCTGAGAGCCTATGGTGCGTTTAAGCGCCAAACCGTGCACCTATCTTGCACTAACACTAACACCATCTCCAAAGCGGACCGAGCGAGATTCCACATGACCCACGTCACCTAGGAGTTCCATCGGTGCGTCCAAAATGATATCTGAGCCTATGGTACGTTTGGCGCAAACCGTGCACCTATCTTTGGCACATCTGCACACTAACACCATCTCCTCCAAGCGGACCGAGCGAGATTCCACATGACCCGTCACCTAGGGAGTTCCATCGGGTGCGTCCAAAGCGATATCGAGCCTATGGTACGTTTGGCGCAAACCGTGCACCTATCTTGCACTAACACTAACACCATCTCCAAGCGGACCGAGCAAATTCCACATGACCCACGTCACCTAGGAGTTCCATCGGTGCGTCCAAAATGATATCTGAGCCTATGGTGCGTTTAGGCGCAAAACCGTGCACCTATCTTGCACTAACACTAACACCATCTCCAAACGGACCGAGCGAGATTCCACATGACCCACGTCACCTAGGAGTTCCATCAGGTGCGTCCAAAACGATATCTGAGCCTATGGTACGTTTGGCGCAAACCGTGCACCTATCTTGCACTAACACTAACACCATCTCCAAACGGACCAAAGCGAGATTCCACATGACCCGTCACCTAGGATTTCCATCGGGTGCGTCCAAAAGCGATATCTGAGCCTATGGTACGTTTGGCGCCAAACCGTGCACCTATCTTGCACTAACACTAACACCATCTCCAAAGCGGACGAGCGAGATTCCACATGACCCACGTCACCTAGGGTTCCATCGGTGCGTCCAAAATGATATCGAGCCTATAGTGCGTTTGGCGCCAAACCGTGCACCTATCTTTGCACTAACACTAACACCATCTCCAAAGCGGACCAAGCGAGATTCCACATGACCCGTCACACCTAGGAGTTCCATCGGGTGCGTCCAAAGCGATATATCTGAGCCTATGGTACGTTTGGCGCAAACCGTGCACCTATCTTGCACTAACACTAACACCATCTCCAAGCGGACGAGCGAGATTCCACATGACCCGTCACCTAGGGTTCCATCGGTTGCGTCCAAAATGATATCTGAGCCTATGGTGCGTTTGGCGCCAAACCGTGCACCTATCTTGCACTAACACTAACACCATCTCCAAGCGGACCGAGCGAGATTCCACATGACCCCGTCACCTAGGATTTCCATCGGGTGCGTCCAAAATGATATCTGAGCCTATGCAGGTACGTTTGGCGCCAAACCGTGCACCTATCTTGCACTAACACTAACACCATCTCCAAGCGGACGAGCGAGATTCCACATGACCCACGTCACCTAGGAGTTCCATCGGTTGCGTCCAAAATGATATCTGAGCCTATGGTACGTTTGGCGCCAAACCGTGCACCTATCTTGCACTAACACTAACACCATCTCCCAAGCGGACCGAGCGAGATTCCACATGACCCACGTCACCTAGGATTTCCATCGGTGCGTCCAAAAGCGATATCTGAGCCTATGGTACATTTTTTAAGCGCCAAACCGTGCACCTATCTTGCACAACACTAACACCATCTCCAAAGCGGACGAGCGAGATTCCACATGACCCGTCACCTAGGATTACCATCGGGTGCGTCCTAAGCGATATCTGAGCCTATGGTACGTTTGGCGCCAACCCGTGCACCTATCTTACACTACACTAACACCATCTCCAAAGCGGACCGAGCGAGATTCCACATGACCCCACGTCACCTAGGAGTTCCATCGGGTGCGTCCAAAATGATATCTGAGCCTATGGTACGTTTGGCGCCAAACCGTGCACCTATCTTGCATCAACACTAACACCATCTCCAAGCGGACCAAGCGAGATTCCACATGACCCGTCACCTAGGAGTTCCATCAGGTGCGTCCAAAGCGATATCTGAGCCTATGGTACGTTTGGCGCAAACCGTGCACCTATCTTGCACTAACACTAACACCATCTCCAAATCGGACCGAACGAGATTCCACATGACCCACGTCACCTAGGAGTTCCATCGGGTGCGTCCAAAATGATATCTGAGCCTATGGTGCGTTTGGGCGCCAAACCGTGCACCTATCTTGCACTAACACTAACACCATCTCCAAACGGACGAGCGAGATTCCACATGACCCGTCACCTAGGAGTTCCATCGGGTGCGTCCAAAGCGATATCTGAGCCTATGGTACGTTTAGGCGCAAACCGTGCACCTATCTTGCACTAACACTAACACCATCTCCAAATGGACCGAGCAAGATTCCACATGACCCACGTCACTAGGAGTTCCATCGGGTGCGTCCAAAATGATATCTGAGCCTATGGTGCGTTTAGCGCCAAACCTATGCACCTATCTTGCACTAACACTAACACCATCTCCAAGCGGACCAGCAAGATTCCACATGACCCACGTCACCTAGGAGTTCCATCGGGTGCGTCCAAAATGATCTATCGAGCCTATGGTGCGTTTGGCGCCAAACCGTGCACCTATCTTGCACATAACACTAACACCATCTCCAAAGCGGACGAGCGAGATTCCACATGACCCGTCACCTAGGAGTTCCATCGGTGCGTCCAAAATGATATCCCGAGCCTATGGTACGTTTGGCGCAAACCGTGCACCTATCTTGCACTAACACTAACACCATCTCCAAGCGGACCAAGCGAGATTCCACATGACCCACGTCACCTAGGAGTTCCATCGGTGCGTCCTAAATGATATCTGAGCCTATGGTACGTTTGGCGCCAAACCGTGCACCTATCTTGCACTAACACTAACACCATCTCCAAGCGGACCGAGCGAGATTCCACATGACCCACGTCACCTAGGAGTTCCATCGGTGCGTCCAAAAGCGATATCTGAGCCTATGGTACGTTTGGCGCAAAAACGTGCACCTATCTTGCACTAACACTAACACCATCTCCAAGCGGACCGAGCGAGATTCCACATGACCCGTCACCTAGGAGTTCCATCGGGTGCGTCCAAAATGATATATCTGAGCCTATGGTACGTTTAAGCGCCAAACCGTGCACCTATCTTGCACTAACACTAACACCATCTCCAAAGCGGACGAGCGAGATTCCACATGACCCACGTCACCTAGGAGTTCCATCGGGTGCGTCCAAAATGATATCTGAGCCTATGGTACGTTTAGGCGCAAACCGTGCACCTATCTTGCACTAACACTAACACCATCTCCAAAGCGGACGAGCGAATTCCACATGACCCACGTCACCTAGGAGTTCCATCGGGTGCGTCCAAAATGATATCTGAGCCTATGGTACGTTTGGCGCCAAACCGTGCACCTATCTTACACTAACACTAACACCATCTCCAAAGCGGACCAGCGAGATTCCACGCGACCCACGTCACCTAGGAGTTCCATCGGGTGCGTCCAAAAGCGATATCCGAGCCTATGGTACGTTTAGGCGCCAAACCGTGCACCTATCTTGCACTAACACTAACACCATCTCCAAACGGACCAAACGAGATTCCACCTGACCCACGTCACCTAGGATTACCATCGGGTGCGTCCAAAACGATATCTGAGCCTATGGTATGTTTGGCGCAAACCGTGCACCTATCTTGCACTAACACTAACACCATCTCCAAACAGACCGAACGAGATTCCACATGACCCACGTCACCTGGAGTTCCATCGGGTGCGTCCAAAATGATATATCGAGCCTATGGTACGTTTGGGCGCAAACCGTGCACCTATCTTGCACTAACACTAACACCATCTCCAAACGGACGAACGAGATTCCACACGACCCACGTCACCTAGGAGTTCCATCGGGTGCGTCCAAAAGCGATATCTGAGCCTATGGTACGTTTGGCGCAAACCGTGCACCTATCTTGCACTAACACTAACACCATCTCCAAACGGACCGAACGAGATTCCACATGACCCACGTCACCTAGGAGTTCCATCGGTTGCATCCAAAATGATATCTGAGCCTATGGTACGTTTAGCGCAAACCATGCACCTATCTTGCACTAACACTAACACCATCTCCAAACGGACCAAACGAGATTCCACATGACCCACGTCACCTAGGATTTCCATCGGGTGCGTCCAAAGCGATATCTGAGCCTATGGTGCGTTTGGCGCAAACCGTGCACCTATCTTGCACATCAACACTAACACCATCTCCAAAGCGGACGAAACGAGATTCCACATGACCCGCGTCACCTAGGAGTTCCATCGGGTGCGTCCAAAGCGATATCTCGAGGCCTATGGTACGTTTGGCGCAAACCGTGCACCTATCTTGCACTAACACTAACACCATCTCCAAGCGGACGAGCGAGATTCCACATGACCCACGTCACCTAGGAGTTCCATCGGGTGCGTCCAAAATGATATCTGAGCCTATGGTACGTTTGGCGCAAACGTGCACCTATCTTGCATCAACACTAACACCATCTCCAAAGCGGACCAGAGCGAGATTCCACATGACCCACGTCACCGTCCAAAAGCGATATCCAGCCTATGGTGCGTTTGGCAAAGCGTGCATATCTTGCACTAACACTACCATCTCCATGCGTGCCAGCGATTCCGTGACCCACGTCACCTGGGTTCCATCGGGTGCCTAAATCTTATGGTACGTTTAAAGGCGCCAACCGTGCACCTATCTTGCACTTACTAACACCATCTCCAAGCGGACGAGCGAGATTCCACATGACCCGTCACCTAGGAGTTCCATCGGTGCGTCCAAAATGATATCTGAGCCTATGGTGCGTTTGGCGCCAACCGTGCACCTATCTTGCACTAACACTAACACCATCTCCAAAGCGGACGAGCGAGATTCCACATGACCCACGTCACCTAGGAGTTCCCATCGGTGCGTCCAAAATGATATCTGAGCCTATGGTACGTTTGGCGCCAAACCGTGCACCTATCTTGCACTAACACTAACACCATCTCCAAGCGGACGAGCGAGATTCCACATGACCCGTCACCTAGGAGTTCCATCGGTGCGTCCAAAATGATATCTGAGCCTATGGTACGTTTAAGCGCAAACCGTGCACCTATCTTACATAACACTAACACCATCTCCAAAGCGGACCGAAGCGAGATTCCACATGACCCCGTCACCTAGGAGTTCCATCGGGTGCGTCCTAAAGCGATATCTGAGCCCTATGGTGCGTTTGGCGCCAAACCGTGCACCTATCTTGCACTAACACTAACACCATCTCCAAGCGGACGAGCGAGATTCCACATGACCCACGTCACCTAGGAGTTCCATCGGGTGCGTCCAAAATGATATCTGAGCCTATAGTGCGTTTGGCGCCAAACCGTGCACCTATCTTGCACTAACACTAACACCATCTCCAAAGCGGACCACGAGCGAGATTCCACATGACCCGTATCACCTAGGCAAACGATGCACCTATCTTGCACAACACTCCATCGGGTGCGTCCAAAAGTTCCATCGATATCTGAGCCTATGGTACGTTTGGCGCAAACCGTGCACCTATCTTGCACTAACACTAACACCATCTCCAAAGCGGACGAACGAGATTCCACATGACCCGTCACCTAGGAGTTCCATCGGTGCGTCCAAAAGCGATATCTGAGCCTATAGTGCGTTTGGCATAAACCGTGCACCTATCTTGCACTAACACTAACACCATCTCCAAACGGACTGAACGAGATTCCACATGACCCACGTCACCTAGGAGTTCCATCGGGTGCGTCCAAAATGATATCTGAGCCTATAGTACGTTTGGCGCAAACCGTGCACCTATCTTGCACTAACACTAACACCATCTCCAAACGGACTGAACGAGATTCCACATGACCCACGTCACCTGGGGAGTTCCATCCAGTGCGTCCAAAATGATATCTGAGCCTATGGTGCGTTTGGCGCAAACCGTGCACCTATCTTGCATCAACACTAACACCATCTCCAAAGCGGACGAGCGAGATTCCACATGACCCGTCACCTAGGACCATCGGTGCGTCCAAAATGATATCTGAGCCTATGGTACGTTTGGCGCCAAACCGTGCACCTATCTTGCACTAACACTAACACCATCTCCAAAGCGGACGAGCGAGATTCCACATGACCCGTCACCTAGGAGTTCCATCGGGTGCGTCCAAAATGATATCTGAGCCTATAATACGTTTGGCGCCAAACCGTGCACCTATCTTACACTAACACTAACACCATCTCCTAGGGTTACCAAGCGGACCAAGCGAGATTCCACATGACCCGTCACCTAGGAGTTCCATCGGGTGCGTCCAAAAGCGATATCTGGAGCCTATAGTGCGTTTGGCGCAAACCGTTGCACCTATCTTGCACTAACACTAACACCATCTCCAAAGCGGACGAGCGAGATTCCACATGACCCGTCACCTAGGAGTTCCATCGGGTGCGTCCAAAGCGATATCTGAGCCTATGGTGCGTTTGGCGCCAAACCGTGCACCTATCTTGCACTAACACTAACACCATCTCCAAGCGGACCAAGCGAGATTCCACATGACCCACGTCACCTAGGAGTTCCATCGGGTGCGTCCAAAAGCGATATCTGAGCCTATGGTACGTTTAAGCAAACCGTCCACATGCACTATCTTGCACTAACACTAACACCATCTCCAAAGCGGACGAGCGAGATTCCACATGACCCGTCACCTAGGAGTTCCATCGGTTGCGTCCCAAGCGATATCTGAGCCTATAGTGCGTTTGGCGCAAAACCGTGCACCTATCTTGCACTAACACTAACACCATCTCCAAAGCGGACGAGCGAGATTCCACATGACCCACGTCACCTAGGAGTTCCATCGGGTGCGTCCAAAAGCGATATCTGAGCCTATGGTACGTTTAGGCGCAAAACCGTGCACCTATCTTACACAACACTAACACCATCTCCAAATGGGACCGAACGAGATTCCACATGACCCACGTCACCTAGGATTTCCATCCAGTGCGTCCAAAATGATATCTGAGCCTATGGTACGTTTGGCGCAAACGTGCACCTATCTTGCACTAACACTAACACCATCTCCAAGCGGACGAGCGAGATTCCACATGACCCACGTCACCTAGGAGTTCCATCGGGTGCGTCCAAAATGATATCTGAGCCTATGGTACGTTTGGCGCCAAACCGTGCACCTATCTTGCTCCCTAACACTAACACCATCTCCAAACCGGACTCCAAGCGAGATTCCACATGACCCACGTCACCTAGGGTTCCATCGGTGCGTCCAAAGCGATATCTGAGCCTATGGTACGTTTAGCGCAAACCGTGCACCTATCTTGCACTAACACTAACACCATCTCCAAGCGGACGAAACGAGATTCCACATGACCCCCGTCACCTAGGAGTTCCATCGGGTGCGTCCAAAGCGATATCTCTGAGCCTATGGTGCGTTTGGGCGCCAAACCGTGCACCTATCTTGCACTAACACTAACACCATCTCCAAAGCGGACGAGCGAATTCCACATGACCCGTCACCTAGGAGTTCCATCGGGTGCGTCCAAAATGATATCTGAGCCTATGGTGCGTTTGGCGCCAAACCGTGCACCTATCTTGCACTAACACTAACACCATCTCCAAGCGGACCGAGCGAGATTCCACATGACCCGTCACCTAGGAGTTCCATCGGGTGCGTCCAAAGCGATATCTGAGCCTATGGTATGTTTGAAACAAAACCGTGCACCTATCGTTTGCGGACGCAAACCGTGCACCTATCTTGCACTAACACTAACACCATCTCCAAAGCGGAGAGCGAGATTCCACATGACCCACGTCACCTAGGAGTTCCATCGGTGCGTCCAAAAGCGATATCTGAGCCTATGGTGCGTTTAAGCGCAAACCGTGCGCACCTATCTTGCACTAACACTAACACCATCTCCAAACGGACCAAACGAGATTCCACATGACCCACGTCACCTAGGAGTTCCATCGGGTGCGTCCAAAATGATATCTGAGCCTATGGTACGTTTGGCGCAAACCGTGCACCTATCTTGCACTAACACTAACACCATCTCCAAACGGACCGAACGAGATTCCACATGACCCACGTCACCTAGGAGTTCCATCAGGTGCGTCCAAAATGATATCTGAGCCTATGGTACGTTTGGCGCAAACCGTGCACCTATCTTGCACTAACACTAACACCATCTCCAAACGGACCGAACGAGATTCCACATGACCCACGTCACCTAGGAGTTCCATCGGGTGCGTCCTAAACGATATCTGAGCCTATGGTACGTTTGGCGCAAACCGTGCACCTATCTTGCACTAACACTAACACCATCTCCAAACGGACGAACGAGATTCCACATGACCCACGTCACCTAGGAGTTCCATCGGTGCGTCCAAAATGATATATCGGCGAGCCTATGGTGCGTTTAGCGCAAACCGTGCACCTATCTTGCACTAACACTAACACCATCTCCAAAGCGGACCAGCGAATTCCACATGACCCACGTCACCTAGGAGTTCCATCGGTGCGTCCAAAGCGATATCTGAGCCTATATGGTACGTTTAGCGCAAACCGTGTGCCCTATCTTGCACTAACACTAACACCATCTCCAAACGGACCGAGCGAGATTCCACATGACCCACGTCACCTAGGAGTTCCATCGGGTGCGTCCAAAATGATATCTGAGCCTATGGTACGTTTGGCGCAAACCGTGCACCTATCTTGCACTAACACTAACACCATCTCCAAACGGACCGAACGAGATTCCACATGACCCACGTCACCTAGGAGTTCCATCAGGTGCGTCCAAAATGATATCTGAGCCTATGGTATGTTTGGCGCCAAACCGTGCACCTATCTTGCACTAACACTAACACCATCTCCAAAGCGGACGAGCGAGATTCCACATGACCCACGTCACCTAGGAGTTCCATCGGTGCGTCCAAAAATGATATCGAGCCTATGGTGCGTTTAGGCGCAAACCGTGCACCTATCTTACACTAACACTAACACCATCTCCAAAGCGGACCAAGCGAGATTCCACATGACCCACGTCACCTAGGGTTCCATCGGTGCGTCCAAAATGATATCACGAGCCTATGGTACGTTTGGCGCAAACCCGTGCACCTATCTTGCACTAACACTAACACCATCTCCAAGCGGACCAAGCGAGATTCCACATGACCCGTCACCTAGGAGTTCCATCGGGTGCGTCCAAAATGATATCTGAGCCTATGGTGCGTTTGGCGCAAACCGTGCACCTATCTTGCACTAACACTAACACCATCTCCAAAGCGGACGAGCGAGATTCCACATGACCCACGTCACCTAGGAGTTCCATCGGTGCGTCCAAAATGCGATATCTGAGCCTATAATACGTTTAAGCGCCAAACCGTGCACCTATCTTGCACTAACACTAACACCATCTCCAAACGGACCGAACGAGATTCCACATGACCCACGTCACCTAGGAGTTCCATCGGGTGCGTCCTAAATGATATCTGAGCCTATGGTACGTTTGGCGCAAACCGTGCACCTATCTTGCACTAACACTAACACCATCTCCAAACGGACCGAACAAGATTCCACATGACCCACGTCACCTAGGAGTTCCATCGGTGCGTCCAAAAGCGATATCTGAGCCTATGGTGCGTTTGGCGCCAAACCGTGCACCTATCTTGCACTAACACTAACACCATCTCCAAGCGGACGAGCGAGATTCCACATGACCCACGTCACCTAGGAGTTCCATCGGTGCGTCCAAAATGATATCGAGAGCCTATGGTATGTTTTGGCGCAAACCGTGCACCTATCTTGCACTAAACACTAACACCATCTCCAAAGCGGACCAAGCGAGATTCCACATGACCCACGTCACCTAGGAGTTCCATCGGGTGCGTCCTAAATGATATCTGAGCCTATGGTATACGTTTGGCGCAAACCGTGCACCTATCTTGCACTAACACTAACACCATCTCCAAGCGGACCGAGCGAGATTCCACATGACCCACGTCACCTAGGAGTTCCATCCAGGTGCGTCCAAAATGATATCGAGATTCCACGGACCTATGGTATGATTACCATTGGCGCCAAACCGTGCACCTATCTTGCACTAACACTAACACCATCTCCAAAGCGGACGAGCGAGATTCCACGACCCCACGTCACCTAGGAGTTCCATCGGGTGCGTCCAAAATGATATCTGAGCCTATGGTACATTTGGCGCACGTTTGGCCAAACCGTGCACCTATCTTGCACTAACACTAACACCATCTCCAAAGCGGACGAGCGAGATTCCACATGACCCGTCACCTAGGAGTTCCATCGGGTGCGTCCAAAAGCGATATCTGAGCCTATGGTACGTTTGGCGCAAACCGTGCACCTATCTTACACTCAACACTAACACCATCTCCAAAGCGGACGAGCGAGATTCCACATGACCCACGTCACCTAGGATTTCCATCCTGGGTGCGTCCAAAATGATATCTCCGGCCTATGGTACGTTTGGGCGCCAAACCGTGCACCTATCTTGCACTAACACTAACACCATCTCCAAAGCGGACCGAGCGAGATTCCACATGACCCCGTCACCTAGGAGTTCCATCGGGTGCGTCCTAAATGATATCTGAGCCTATGGTGCGTTTGGCGCCAACCGTGCACCTATCTTGCACTAACACTAACACCATCTCCAAACGGACCGAACGAGATTCCACATGACCCACGTCACCTAGGAGTTCCATCGGGTGCGTCCAAAATGATATCTGAGCCTATGGTACGTTTGGCGCAAACCGTGCACCTATCTTGCACTAACACTAACACCATCTCCAAAGCGGACCGAGCGAGATTCCACATGACCCGTCACCTAGGAGTTCCATCGGGTGCGTCCAAAAGCGATATCTGAGCCTATGGTACGTTTGGCGCCAAACCGTGCACCTATCTTGCACTAACACTAACACCATCTCCAAAGCGGACCAAAGCGAGATTCCACATGACCCACGTCACCTAGGAGTTCCATCGGTGCGTCCTAAATGATATCTGAGCCTATGGTGCGTTTGGCGCAAACCGTGCACCTATCTTGCACTAACACCATCTCCAAGCGGACCATTCCACATCCCACGTCACCTAGGATCGAGCGTCCAGATTATCAGCCTATGACCCAAACGTCACCTATCTTGCACTAACACTAACACCATCCAAGCGGTGCGTCCACAACCCGATCATCTGAGCCTATCCATCGTGTCCTAAGCGATTTTAAGCGCCTACCGTGCGTTTGGCCTATCTTCTTGCACTAACACTAACACCATCTCCAAATGGACGAGCGAGATTCCACATGACCCACGTCACCTAGGAGTTCCATCGGTGCGTCCAAAATGATATCTGAGCCTATGGTGCGTTTGGCGCAAACCGTGCACCTATCTTGCACTAACACTAACACCATCTCCAAGCGGACCAGCGAGATTCCACATGACCCCACGTCACCTAGGAGTTCCATCGGGTGCGTCCAAAATGATATCTGAGCCTATGGTGCGTTTGGCGCAAACCGTGCACCTATCTTGCACTAACACTAACACCATCTCCAAACGGACCGAACGAGATTCCACATGACCCACGTCACCTAGGGAGTTCCATCGGTGCGTCCAAAATGATATCTGAGCCTATGGTACATTTTGGCGCAAACCGTGCACCTATCTTGCACTAACACTAACACCATCTCCAAAGCGGACGAGCGAGATTCCACATGACCCACGTCACCTAGGAGTTCCATCGGGTGCGTCCAAAATGATATCTGAGCCTATGGTGCGTTTGGCGCAAACCGTGCACCTATCTTGCACTAACACTAACACCATCTCCAAAGCGGACCGAGCGAGATTCCACATGACCCGTCACCTAGGATTTCCATCGGTGCGTCCAAAGCGATATCTGAGCCTATGGTGCGTTTGGCAAAAGCAAACCGTTACACCTATCTTGCATCTAACACTAACACCATCTCCAAAGCGGACGAGCGAGATTCCACATGACCCACGTCACCTAGGAGTTCCATCGGGTGCGTCCAAAATGATATCGAGCCTATGGTGCGTTTGGCGCCAACCCGTGCACCTATCTTGCACTCTTGCACTAACACCATCTCCAAAGCGGACGAGCGAGATTCCACATGACCCGTCACCTAGGAGTTCCATCGGTGCGTCCAAAGCGATATCTGAGCCTATGGTACGTTTGGCGCCAAACCGTGCACCTATCTTGCACTAACACTAACACCATCTCCAAAGCGGACGAGCGAGATTCCACATGACCCCACGTCACCTAGGGTTTCCATCGGGTGCGTCCAAAATGATATCTGAGCCTATAGTGCGTTTGGCGCCAAACCGTGTGCACCTATCTTTTACACTAACACTAACACCATCTCCAAAGCGGACGAGCGAGATTCCACATGACCCACGTCACCTAGGAGTTCCATCGGGTGCGTCCAAAAGCGATATCTGAGCCTATGGTACGTTTGGCGCCAACCGTGCACCTATCTTGCACTAACACTAACACCATCTCCAAGCGGACGAGCGAGATTCCACATGACCCACGTCACCTAGGAGTTCCATCAGTGCGTCCAAAATGATATCTGAGCCTATGGTACGTTTGGCGCCAAACCGTGCACCTATCTTGCACTAACACTAACACCATCTCCAAAGCGGACCGAGCGAGATTCCACATGACCCACGTCACCTAGGAGTTCCATCGGGTGCGTCCAAAATGATATCTGAGAGCCTATGGTGCGTTTGGGCGCAAAACCGTGCACCTATCTTGCACACTAACACTAACACCATCTCCAAAGCGGACCGAGCGAGATTCCACATGACCCACGTCACCTGGAGTTCCATCGGGTGCGTCCAAAATGATATCTGAGCCTATGGTGCGTTTGGCGCCAAACCGTGCACCTATCTTGCACTAACACTAACACCATCTCCAAGCGGACCAGCGAGATTCCACATGACCCACGTCACCTAGGAGTTCCATCGGGTGCGTCCAAAAAATGATATCTGAGCCTATGGTACGTTTGGCGCAAACCCGTGCACCTATCTTGCACTAACACTAACACCATCTCCAAAGCGGACCGAGCGAGATTCCACATGACCCACGTCACCTAGGAGTTCCATCGGGTGCGTCCAAAAGCGATATCTGAGCCTATAGTGCGTTTGGCGCAAAACCTATCTTTTCACTGCGGACCTATCTTCCACGACCCCGTCACCTAGGAACACCATCTCCAATGGCGTTTGACGCAACCGTGCAGATTCCACTAACACCACCCGCGGACGACCCTAGGACCTGGGAGTTCCATCGGGTGCGTCCAAAAGCGATATCTGAGCCTATGGTGCGTTTGGCGCAAACCGTGCACCTATCTTGCACTAACACTAACACCATCTCCAAGCGGACGAACGAGATTCCACATGACCCACGTCACCTAGGAGTTCCATCGGTGCGTCCAAAATGATATCTGAGCCTATGGTGCGTTTGGCGCAAAACCGTGCACCTATCTTGCACTAACACTAACACCATCTCCAAAGCGGACCGAGCGAGATTCCACATGACCCACGTCACCTAGGAGTTCCATCGGGTGCGTCCAAAGCGATATCTGAGCCTATGGTGCGTTTGGCGCAAAACCGTGCACCTATCTTGCACTAACACTACACACACCATCTCCAAACGGACGAGCAGATTCCACGACCCCGTCGTCACCTAGGAGTTCCATCGGGTGCGTCCCTAAGCGATATCTGAGCCTATGGTGCGTTTGGCGCCAAACCGTGCACCTATCTTGCACTAACACTAACACCATCTCCAAAAGCGGACGAGCGAGATTCCACATGACCCGTCACCCTAGGAGTTCCATCGGGTGCGTCCAAAAGCGATATCTGAGCCTATGGTACGTTTGGCGCGCAAACCGTGCACCTATCTTGCACTAACACTAACACCATCTCCAAAGCGGACCGAGCGAGATTCCACATGACCCACGTCACCTAGGGTTCCATCGGGTGCGTCCAAAATGATATCTGAGCCCTATGGTACGTTTGGCGCCAACCGTGCACCTATCTTGCACTAACACTAACACCATCTCCAAAGCGGACGAGCGAGATTCCACATGACCCACGTCACCTAGGAGTTCATCGGGTGCGTCCAAAATGATATCTGAGCCTATGGTGCGTTTGGCGCCAAACCGTGCACCTATCTTGCATCTAACACTAACACCATCTCCAAAGCGGACGAGAGCGAGATTCCACATGACCCGTCACCTAGGAGTTCCATCGGTGCGTCCAAAAGCGATATCTGAGCCCTATGGTACGTTTGGCGCAAACCGTGCACCTATCTTGCACTAACACTAACACCATCTCCAAAGCGGACGAGCGCGAGATTCCACATGACCCACGTCACCTAGGGAGTTCCATCGGTGCGTCCAAAATGATATCTGAGCCTATGGTGCGTTTAAACGCAAACCGTGCACCTATCTTGCACTAACACTAACACCATCTCCAAAGCGGACCGAGCGAGATTCCACATGACCCATGTCACCTAGGAGTTCCATCGGTGCGTCCAAAAGCGATATCTGAGCCTATGGTACGTTTGGCGCCAAACCGTGCACCTATCTTGCACTAACACTAACACACCATCTCCAAGCGGACGAGCGAGATTCCACATGACCCGTCACCTAGGAGTTCCATCGGGTGCGTCCAAAGCGATATCTGAGCCTATGGTACGTTTGGCGCAAACCGTGCACCTATCTTGCACTAACACTAACACCATCTCCAAACAGACCGAACGAGATTCCACATGACCCACGTCACCTAGGAGTTCCATCAGGTGCGTCCAAAACGATATCTGAGCGTATGATACGTTTGGCGCAAACCGTGCACCTATCTTGCACTAACACTAACACCATCTCCAAACGGACCAAACGAGATTCCACCTGACCCACGTCACCCAGGATTACCATCGGGTGCGTCCAAAAGCGATATCTGAGCCTATGGTGCGTTTGGCGCAAACCGTGCACCTATCTTGCACTAACACTAACACCATCTCCAAGCGGACCCGAGCGAGATTCCACATGACCCACGTCACCTAGGAGTTCCATCGGTGCGTCCAAAATGATATCTGAGCCTATGGTGCGTTTGGCGCAAACCGTGCACCTATCTTGCACTAACACTAACACCATCTCCAAAGCGGACCAAACAGATTCCACATGACCCGTCACCTAGGAGTTCCATCGGTGCGTCCAAAAGCGATATCTGAGCCTATGGTGCGTTTGGCGCAAAACCGCACCTATCTTGCACTAACACTAACACCATCTCCAAGCGGACGAGCGAGATTCCACATGACCCACGTCACCTAGGAGTTCCATCGGGTGCGTCCAAAGCGATATCTGAGCCTATGGTGCGTTTGGCGCAAACCGTGCACCTATCTTGCACTAACACTAACACCATCTCCAAAGCGGACGAGCGAGATTCCACATGACCCGTCACCTAGGAGTTCCATCGGGTGCGTCCAAAATGCGATATCTGAGCCTATGGTGCGTTTGGCGCCAAACCGTGCACCTATCTTGCACTAACACTAACACCATCTCCAAAGCGGACCGAGCGAGATTCCACATGACCCACGTCACCTAGGAGTTCCATCGGTGTGCGTCCAAAATGCGATATCTGAGCCTATATGGTACGTTTGGCGCCAAACCGTGCACCTATCTTGCACTAACACTAACACCATCTCCAAAGCGGACCGAGCGAGATTCCACATGACCCGTCACCTAGGGTTTCCATCGGTGCGTCCAAAAGCGATATCTGAGCCTATGGTACGTTTGGCGCAAACCGTGCACCTATCTTGCACTAACACTAACACCATCTCCAAGCGGACGAGCGAGATTCCACATGACCCGTCACCTAGGAGTTCCATCGGTGCGTCCAAAATGATATCTGAGCCTATAGTACGTTTGGCGCCAAACCGTGCACCTATCTTGCACTAACACTAACACCATCTCCAAAGCGGACCGAGCGAGATTCCACATGACCCGTCACCTAGGAGTTCCATCGGTGCGTCCAAAATGATATCTGAGCCTATGGTGCGTTTAGGCGCCAAACCGTGCACCTATCTTGCACTAACACTAACACCATCTCCAAAGCGGACCGAGCGAGATTCCACATGACCCACGTCACCTAGGGAGTTCCATCGGGTGCGTCCAAAATGATATCTGAGCCTATGGTACGTTTGGCGCAAACCGTGCACCTATCTTGCACTAACACTAACACCATCTCCAAGCGGACGAGCGACAAGATTCCACATGACCCACGTCACCTGGGATTACCATCGGTGCGTCCAAAGCGATATCTGAGCCTATGGTACGTTTGGCGCAAAACCGTGCACCTATCTTGCACTAACACTAACACCATCTCCAAAGCGGACCGAACGAGATTCCACATGACCCACGTCACCTAGGAGTTCCATCGGTGCGTCCAAAGCGATATCTGAGCCTATGGTGCGTTTAAGCAAACCGTGCACCTATCTTGCACTAAACACTAACACCATCTCCAAGCGGGACGAGCGAGATTCCACATGACCCGTCGTCACCTAGGAGTTCCATCGGTGCGTCCAAAGCGATATCTGAGCCTATGGTGCGTTTGGCGCAAACCCGTGCACCTATCTTGCACTAACACTAACACCATCTCCAAGCGGACCGAGCGAGATTCCACATGACCCACGTCACCTAGGGTTCCCATCGGGTGCGTCCAAAAACGATATCGAGCCTATGGTGCGTTTGGCGCCAAACCGTGCACCTATCTTGCACTAACACTAACACCATCTCCAAAGCGGACCAAGCGAGATTCCACATGACCCACGTCACCTGGGAGTTCCGGTTTCCATCGGTGCGTCCTAAAGCGATATCTGAGCCTATGGTACGTTTGGGCGCAAACGTGCACCTATCTTGCACTAACACTAACACCATCTCCAAGCGGACCGAGCGAGATTCACATGACCCGTCACACCTGGGGTTCCCATCTTGCGTCAAATGATATATCGAAGAGCCTATGGTACGTTTGGCGCAAGCCGTGCACCTATCTTGCACTAACACTAACACCATCTCCAAGCGGACGAGCGAGATTCCACATGACCCACGTCACCTAGGAGTTCCATCGGTGCGTCCAAAATGATATCTGAGCCTATGGTGCGTTTGGCGCAAACCGTGCACCTATCTTGCACTAACACTAACACCATCTCCAAGCGGACGAGCAGATTCCACATGACCCACGTCACCTAGGGTTCCATCGGGTGCGTCCAAAATGATATCTGAGCCTATGGTGCGTTTGGCGCCAAACCGTGCACCTATCTTGCACTAACAACTAACACCATCTCCCAAAGCGGACCGAACGAATTCCACAAAGACCCGTCACCTATGAGTTCCATCAGGTGCGTCCTAAAGCGATATCTGAGCCTCTCCATGGTACGTTTGGTCACCTAAGGTTCCGTGCACCTATCTTGCCTATAACACAAACACCATCTCCAAACACTAACACCATCTCCAAGCGGACGAGCGAGATTCCACATGACCCACGTCACCTAGGAGTTCCATCGGTGCGTCCAAAAGCGATATCTCCCGAGCCTATGGTACGTTTAGGCGCAAACCGTGCACCTATCTTGCACTAACACTAACACCATCTCCAAAGCGGACCGAGCGAGATTCCACATGACCCACGTCACCTAGGAGTTCCATCGGTGCGTCCAAAGCGATATCTGAGCCTATGGTGCGTTTGGCGCAAACCGTGCACCTATCTTGCACTAACACTAACACCATCTCCAAAGCGGACCAAAGCGAGATTCCACATGACCCGTCACCTAGGAGTTCCATCGGGTGCGTCCAAAGCGATATCTGAGCCTATGGTACGTTTGGCGCCAAACCGTGCACCTATCTTGCACTAACACTAACACCATCTCCAAGCGGACCGAAGCGAGATTCCACATGACCCGTCACCTAGGAGTTCCATCGGTGCGTCCAAGCGATATCTGAGCCTATGGTACGTTGGCCTATGGTACCTATCTTGCACTAACACTAACACCATCTCCAAAGCGGATCTTGCAGATTCCACACACCACGTCACCACCATCTGCGTCAAAATGATATCTGAGCCTATAGTGCGTTTGGCGCAAACCGTGCACCTATCTTGCGAACATTCTCCAAGCGGACGACCCACATGACCCGTCACCTAGGAGTTCCATCGGTGCGTCCAAAATGATATCTGAGCCTATGGTACGTTTAGGCGCAAAACCGTGCACCTATCTTGCACTAACACTAACACCATCTCCAAGCGGACGAGCGAGATTCCACATGACCCGTCACCTAGGAGTTCCATCGGGTGCGTCCAAAATGATCTCGAGCCTATGGTGCGTTTGGGCGCCAAACCGTGCACCTATCTTGCACTAACACCACTAACACGAGCCACCATCTCCAAAGCGGACGAGCGAGATTCCACATGACCCCGTCACCTAGGATTTCCATCGGTGCGTCCAAAATGATATCTGAGCCTATGGTGCGTTTGGCGCAAACCGTGCACCTATCTTGCACTAACACTAACACCATCTCCAAGCGGACGAGCGAGATTCCACATGACCCGTCACACCTAGGAGTTCCATCGGTGCGTCCAAAGCGATATCTGAGCCTATAGTACGTTTGGCGCAAACCGTGCACCTATCTTGCACTAACACTAACACCATCTCCAAACGGACCAAACGAGATTCCACATGACCCACGTCACCTAGGAGTTCCATCGGGTGCGTCCAAAATGATATCTGAGCCTATGGTGCGTTTGGCGCCAAACCGTGCACCTATCTTGCACTAACACTAACACCATCTCCAAGCGGACGAGCGAATTCCACATGACCCGTCACCACCTAGGAGTTCCATCGGTGCGTCCAAAATGATATCGAGCCTATGGTACGTTTGGCGCCAAACCGTGCACCTATCTTGCACTAACACTAACACCATCTCCAAAGCGGACCAAACGAGATTCCACATGACCCACGTCACCTAGGGAGTTCCATCGGTGCGTCCAAAATGATATCTCGAGCCTATGGTATGTTTGGCGCAAACCGTGCACCTATCTTGCACTAACACTAACACCATCTCCAAAGCGGACGAGCGAGATTCCACATGACCCGTCACCTAGGAGTTCCATCGGTGCGTCCAAAATGATATCTGAGCCTATAGTGCGTTTGGCGCCAAACCGTGCACCTATCTTGCACTAACACTAACACCATCTCCAAAGCGGACCCGAGCGAGATTCCACATGACCCCGTCACCTAGGAGTTCCATCGGGTGCGTCCAAAAGCGATATCGAGCCTATGGTACGTTTGGCGCAAACCGTGCACCTATCTTGCACTAACACTAACACCATCTCCAAACGGACGAGCGAGATTCCACATGACCCGTCACCTAGGATTCCATCCGAGTGCGTCCAAAAGCGATATCTGAGCCTATAGGTGCGTTTGGCGCAAAGCGTGCACCTATCTTGCACTAACACTAACACCATCTCCAAATGGGACCGAGCGAGATTCCACATGACCCGTCACCTAGGAGTTCCATCCGGTGCGTCCTAAAGCGATATCTGAGCCTATGGTACGTTTGGGCGCAAACCGTGCACCTATCTTGCACTAACTTTTAACACCATCTCCAAAGCGGACGAGCGAGATTCCACCTGACCCACGTCACCTAGGAGTTCCATCGGGTGCGTGCAAAATGATATCTGAGCCTATGGTACGTTGGGCGCAAACCGTGCACCTATCTTGCACTAACACTAACACCATCTCCAAAGCGGACGAACGAGATTCCACATGACCCACGTCACCTAGGAGTTCCATCGGTGCGTCCAAAATGATATCTGAGCCTATGGTACGTTTGGCGCAAACCGTGCACCTATCTTACACTAACACTAACACAATCTCCAAACGGATCGAACGAGATTCCACATGACCCACGTCACCTAGGAGTTCCATCGGGTGCGTCCAAAACGATATCTGAGCCTATGGTACGTTTGGCGCAAACCGTGCACCTATCTTGCACTAACACTAACACCATCTCCAAACGGACCGAACGAGATTCCACATGACCCACGTCACCTAGGAGTTCCATCAGGTGCGTCCAAAATGATATCTGAGCCTATGGTACGTTTGGCGCAAACCGTGCACCTATCTTGCACTAACACTAACACCATCTCCAAGCGGACGAGCGAGATTCCACCATGACCCACGTCACCTAGGAGTTCCATCGGGTGCGTCCAAAATGATATCTGAGCCCTATGGTGCGTTTGGCGTCCAAACCGTGCACCTATCTTGCACTAACACTAACACCATCTCCAAACGGACCGAACGAGATTCCACATGACCCACGTCACCTAGGAGTTCCATCGGGTGCGTCCAAAACGATATCTGAGCCTATGGTACGTTTGGCGCAAACCGTGCACCTATCTTGCACTAACACTAACACCATCTCCAAGCGGACGAGCGAGATTCCACATGACCCGTCACACCTAGGAGTTCCATCGGGTGCGTCCAAAATGATATCTGAGCCTATGGTACGTTTGGCGCCAAACCGTGCACCTATCTTGCACTAACACTAACACCATCTCCAAAGCGGACGAGCGAGATTCCACATGACCCGTCACCTAGGAGTTCCATCGGGTGCGTCCAAAGCGATATCTGAGCCTATGGTGCGTTTGGCGCAAACCGTGCACCTATCTTGCACTAACACTAACACCATCTCCAAAGCGGACGAAGCGAGATTCCACATGACCCACGTCACCTAGGAGTTCCATCGGGTGCGTCCAAAACGATATCTGAGCCTATGGTACGTTTGGCGCAAACCGTGCACCTATCTTGCACTAACAATAACACCATCTCCAAACGGACCGAGCGAGATTCCACATGACCCACGTCACCTAGGAGTTCCATCGGGTGCGTCCAAAATGATATCTGAGCCTATGGTACGTTTAGCGCAAACCGTGCACCTATCTTGCACTAACACTAACACCATCTCCAAACGGACCGAACGAGATTCCACATGACCCACGTCACCTAGGAGTTCCATCGGGTGCGTCCTAAATGATATCTGAGCCTATGGTACGTTTGGCGCAAACCGTGCACCTATCTTGCACTAACACTAACACCATCTCCAAAGCGGACCAAGAGCGAGATTCCACATGACCCACGTCACCTGATAGGAGTTCCATCGAGGTGCGTCCGTTTGGCGCAAGCGATATACCTATCTTGCACTAACACTAACCTATTCCACATGCCCACGTCACCTAGGATTCCATCGGCGCGATATCGAATGGTGCGTTTGGCGCCAAACACCTATCTTGCACTAACACTAACACCATCTCCAAAGCGGACGAGCGAGATTCCACATGACCCACGTCACCTAGGAGTTCCATCGGGTGCGTCCAAAAGCGATATCTGAGCCTATGGTGCGTTTGGCGCAAGCCGTGCACCTATCTTGCACTAACACTAACACCATCTCCAAAGCGGACGAGCAGATTTCCACATGACCCGTCACCTAGGAGTTCCATCGGGTGCGTCCAAAATGATATCTGAGCCTATGGTGCGTTTGGCGCCAAACCGTGCACCTATCTTGCACTAACACTAACACCATCTCCAAGCGGACCGAAGCGAGATTCCACATGACCCCACGTCACCTAGGAGTTCCATCCGGTGCGTCCAAAATGATATCTGAGCCTATGGTGCGTTTGGCGCAAACCGTGCACCTATCTTGCACTAACACTAACACCATCTCCAAAGCGGACGAGCGAGATTCCACATGACCCACGTCACCTAGGAGTTCCATCGGGTGCGTCCAAAGCGATATCTGAGCCTATGGTACGTTTAAGCGCAAACCGTGCACCTATCTTGCACTAACACTAACACCATCTCCAAAAGCGGACCAAGCGAGATTCCACATGACCCACGTCACCTAGGAGTTCCATCGGGTGCGTCCAAAAGCGATATCTGAGCCTATGGTATGCGTTTGGCGCAAACCGTGCACCTATCTTGCACTAACACTAACACCATCTCCAAAGCGGACGAGCGAGATTCCACATGACCCACGTCACCTAGGAGTTCCATCGGTGCGTCCAAAATGATATCTGAGCCTATGGTACGTTTGGCGCAAACCGTGCACCTATCTTGCACTAACACTAACACCATCTCCAAGCGGACGAGCAGATTCCACATGACCCACGTCACCTAGGAGTTCCATCGGTGCGTCCAAAATGATATCTGAGCCTATGGTGCGTTTAAGCGCCAAACCGTGCACCTATCTTGCACAACACTAACACCATCTCCAAGCGGACGAGCGAGATTCCACATGACCCGTTCCACATTTCCACCCCGTCACCTGAGCCTATGTTCCATTTGGCGCAAACCGTGCGTCCTAAAGCGATATCTCCAAGCGGACCGAGCGAGATTCCACATGACCCATGTCACCTAGGTTTTCCATCGGCGTCCAAACCGATATCGCACCTATCTTTTGCACTAACACTAACACCATCTTGCACTAACAAAACACCATCTCCAAAGCGACCGAGCGAGATTCCACATGACCCACGTCACCTAGGAGTTCCATCGGGTGCGTCCAAAATGATATCTGAGCCTATGGTGCGTTTGGCGCCAAACCGTGCACCTATCTTGCACTAACACTAACACCATCTCCAAAGCGGACGAGCGAGATTCCACATGACCCACGTCACCTAGGAGTTCCATCGGTGCGTCCAAAATGCGATATCTCGAGCCTATGGTGCGTTTGGCGCCAAACCGTGCACCTATCTTGCACTAACACTAACACCATCTCCAAGCGGACGAGCGAGATTCCACATGACCCACGTCACCTAGGAGTTCCATCGGTGCGTCCAAAAGCGATATCTGAGCCTATGGTACGTTTGGCGCAAACCGTGCACCTATCTTGCACTAACACTAACACCATCTCCAAAGCGGACGAGCGAGATTCCACATGACCCACGTCACCTAGGAGTTCCATCGGTGCGTCCTAAATGATATCTGAGCCTATGGTACGTTTGGCGCAAACCGTGCACCTATCTCCTATCTTGCACTAACACCATCTCCATCTCCAAATGGACGAAGCGAGATTCCACATGACCCGTCACCTAGGAGTTCCATCGGGTGCGTCCAAAAATGATATCTGAGCCTATGGTACGTTTAAGCGCCAAACCGTGCACCTATCTTGCACTAACACTAACACCATCTCCAAGCGGACCAGCGAGATTCCACATGACCCACGTCACCTAGGAGTTCCATCGGTGCGTCTAAAATGTCTCGAGCCTATGGTGCGTTTGGCGCAAACCGTTGCACCTATCTTGCACTAACACTAACACCATCTCCAAGCGGACCGAGCGAGATTCCACGCGGACCCGTCACCTAGGAGTTCCATCGGGTGCGTCCAAAAGCGATATCTGAGCCTATGGTGCGTTTGGCGCCAAACCGTGCACCTATCTTGCTAACACTAACACCATCTCCAAGCGGACCGAGCAGATTCCACATGACCCACGTCACCTAGGAGTTCCATCGGGTGCGTCCAAAAGCGATATCTGAGCCTATGGTACGTTTGGCGCAAACCGTGCACCTATCTTGCACTAACACTAACACCATCTCCAAGCGGACGAAGCGAGATTCCACATGACCCCACGTCACCTAGGAGTTCCATCGGTGCGTCCAAAATGATATCTGAGCCTATGGTATGCGTTTGGCGCAAACCGTGCACCTATCTTGCATCAACACTAACACCATCTCCAAAGCGGACCGAGCGAGATTCCACATGACCCGTCACACCTAGGATTTCCATCGGTGCGTCCTAAATGATATCTGAGCCTATAGTGCGTTTGGCGCAAACCGTGCACCTATCTTGCACTAACACTAACACCATCTCCAAGCGGACGAGCGAGATTCCACATGACCCGTCACCTAGGAGTTCCATCGGTGCGTCCAAAATGATATCTGAGCCTATAGTACGTTTGGCGCAAACCGTGCACCTATCTTGCACTAACACTAACACCATCTCCAAACGGACCAAACGAGATTCCACATGACCCACGTCACCTAGGAGTTCCATCAGGTGCGTCCAAAACGATATCTGAGCCTATGGTGCGTTGAGCGCCAAACCGTGCACACCTATCTTGCACTAACACTAACACCATCTCCAGCGGACCGAGCGAGATTCCACATGACCCACGTCACCTAGGAGTTCCATCGGTGCGTCCAAAATGATATCTCGAGCCTATGGTACGTTTAGCGCAAACCAACCGTGCACCTATCTTGCACTAACACTAACACCATCTCCAAAGCGGACGATCGAGATTCCACATGACCCCTATAGTGCGTCACCTAGGATCTTGCACTGTTCCCATCTCCAAGCGGTGCGTCCAAAACCGATATAGTGCGTCCCTAAGCGATATCTGAGCCTATGGTACGTTTAGGCGCAAACCGTGCACCTATCTTGCACTAACACTAACACCATCTCCAAGCGGACCGAGCGAGATTCCACATGACCCGTCACCTAGGAGTTCCATCGGTGCGTCCAAAATGATATCTGAGCCTATGGTGCGTTTAGGCGCAAACCGTGCACCTATCTTGCACTAACACTAACACCATCTCCAAGCGGACCGAGCGAGATTCCACATGACCCACGTCACCTAGGAGTTCCATCCGGGTGCGTCCAAAAGCGATATCTGAGCCTATGGTGCGTTTAGCGCAAACCGTGCACCTATCTTGCACTAACACTAACACCATCTCCCAAGCGGACCAAGCGAGATTCCACATGACCCGTCACCTAGGGTTCCATCGGTGCGTCCAAAATGATATCTGAGCCTATAGTGCGTTTGGCGCAAACCGTGCACCTATCTTGCACTAACACTAACACCATCTCCAAACGGACCGAACGAGATTCCACATGACCCACGTCACCTAGGAGTTCCATCGGGTGCGTCCAAAATGATATCTGAGCCTATGGTACGTTTTGGCGCCAAACCATGCACCTATCTTGCACTAACACTAACACCATCTCCAAAGCGGACGAGCGAGATTCCACATGACCCACGTCACCTAGGGTTCCATCGGGTGCGTCCAAAACGATATCTGAGCCTATGGTACGTTTGGCGCAAACCGTGCACCTATCTTGCACTAACACTAACACCATCTCCAAACAGACCGAACGAGATTCCACATGACCCACATCACCTAGGAGTTCCATCGAGTGCGTCCAAAATGATATCTGAGCCTATGGTACGTTTGGCGCAAACCGTGCACCTATCTTGCACTAACACTAACACCATCTCCAAGCGGACGAGCGAGATTCCACATGACCCACGTCACCTAGGAGTTCCATCGGTGCGTCCAAAATGATATCTGAGCCTATGGTGCGTTTAGCGCAAAACCGTGCACCTATCTTGCACTAACACTAACACCATCTCCAAAGCGGACCGAGCGAGATTCCACATGACCCACGTCACCTAGGGTTCCATCGGGTGCGTCCAAAAATGATATCTGAGCCTATGGTGCGTTTGGCGCAAACCGTGCACCTATCTTGCACTAACACTAACACCATCTCCCAAGCGGACGAGCGAGATTCCACATGACCCACGTCACCTAGGAGTTCCATCGGGTGCGTCCAAAATGATATCTGAGCCTATGGTATGTTTGGCGCCAAACCGTGCACCTATCTTGCACTAACACTAACACCATCTCCAAGCGGACCAAGCGAGATTCCACATGACCCACGTCACCTAGGAGTTCCATCGGTGCGTCCAAAGCGATATCTGAGCCTATGGTATGCGTTTGGCGCCAACCGTGCACCTATCTTACACTAACACTAACACCATCTCCAAGCGGGACGAGCGAGATTCCACATGACCCGTCGTCACCTAGGAGTTCCATCGGGTGCGTCCAAAATGATATCTGAGCCTATGGTACGTTTTGAGGCGCAAACCGTGCACCTATCTTGCACTAACACTAACACCATCTCCAAGCGGACCAAGATTCGAGATTCCACCATGACCCACGTCACCTAGGATTACCATCGGGCACTAACACTAACACGTCCAAAGCGATATCGAGATTCCACCTATCAGTGCGTTTGGCGCCAAACCGTGCCCTATCTTGCACTAACACTATCACCATCTCCAAAACGGACCCAAACGAGATTCCACATGACCCACGTCACCTAGGATTTCCATCGGTGCGTCCAAAAGCGATATCTGAGCCTATGGTATGTTTGGCGCCAAACCGTGCACCTATCTTGCACTAACACTAACACCATCTCCAAAGCGGACCGAGCAGATTCCACATGACCCACGTCACCTAGGAGTTCCATCGGGTGCGTCCAAGCGATATCTGAGCCTATGGTGCGTTTGGCGCAAACCGTGCACCTATCTTGCACTAACACTAACACCATCTCCAAGCGGACGAGCGAGATTCCACATGACCCACGTCACCTAGGAGTTCCATCGGTGCGTCCAAAATGATATCTGAGCCTATGGTGCGTTTAAGCGCCAACCGTGCACCTATCTTGCACTCAACACTAACACCATCTCCAAAGCGGACCGAGCGAGATTCCACATGACCCACGTCACCTAGGATTCCATCGGGTGCGTCCTAAAATGATATCTGAGCCTATGGTACGTTTGGCGCCAAACCGTGCACCTATCTTGCACTAACACTAACACCATCTCCAAGCGGACCAAGCGAGATTCCACATGACCCACGTCACCTAGGAGTTCCATCGGGTGCGTCCAAAATGATATCTGAGCCTATGGTGCGTTTGGCGCAAACCGTGCACCTATCTTGCACTAACACTAACACCATCTCCAAAGCGGACGAGCGAGATTCCACATGACCCACGTCACCTAGGAGTTCCATCGGTGCGTCCAAAATGATATCTGAGCCTATGGTGCGTTTGGCGCAAACCGTGCACCTATCTTGCACTAACACTAACACCTCCCAAGCGGACCGAGAGCGAGATTCCACATGACCCATCTCGTCACCTAGGAGTTCCATCGGGTGCGTCCAAAAGCGATATCTGAGCCTATGGTACGTTTGGCGCAAACCGTGCACCTATCTTGCACTAACACTAACACCATCTCCAAGCGGACCGAGCGAGATTCCACATGACCCGTCACCTAGGAGTTCCATCGGGTGCGTCCAAAGCGATATCTGAGCCTATGGTATGCGTTTGGCGCCAAACCGTGCACCTATCTTGCACTAACACTAACACCATCTCCAAAGCGGACGAGCGAGATTCCACATGACCCACGTCACCTAGGAGTTCCATCGGGTGCGTCCAAAATGATATCTCGAGCCTATGGTGCGTTTGGCGCCAAACCGTGCACCTATCTTGCACTAACACTAACACCATCTCCAAGCGGACCAAGCGAGATTCCACATGACCCACGTCACCTAGGGTTTCCATCGGGTGCGTCCAAAATGATATCTGAGCCTATAGGTACGTTTGGCGCAAACCGTGCACCTATCTTGCTAACACTAACACCATCTCCAAAGCGGACGAGCGAGATTCCACATGACCCGTCACCTAGGAGTTCCATCGGTGCGTCCAAAAGCGATATCTGAGCCTATGGTGCGTTTGGCGCAAACCGTGCACCTATCTTGCACTAACACTAACACCATCTCCAAAGCGGACCAAACGAGATTCCACATGACCCCACGTCACCTAGGATTTCCGCGGGTGCGTCCAAAAGCGATATCGAGCCTATGGTGCGTTTGGCGCAAACCGTGCACCTATCTTGCACTAACACTAACACCATCTCCAAAGCGGACGAGCGAGATTCCACATGACCCACGTCACCTAGGAGTTCCATCGGGTGCGTCCAAAACACCATGATATCTGAGAGCCTATGATGCGTTTGGCGCGCAAACGTGCACCTATCTTGCACTAACACTAACACCATCTCCAAGCGGACCGAGCGAGATTCCACATGACCCACGTCACCTAGGAGTTCCATCGGTGCGTCCAAAATGATATCTGAGCCTATGGTGCGTTTAGCGCAAACCGTGCACCTATCTTGCACTAACACTAACACCATCTCCAAGCGGACCAAGCGAGATTCCACATGACCCACGTCACCTAGGGTTCCATCGGGTGCGTCCAAAAGCGATATCACGAGCCTATGGTGCGTTTGGCGCAAACCGTGCACCTATCTTGCACTAACACTAACACCATCTCCAAAGCGGACCAACGAGATTCCACATGACCCGTCACCTAGGAGTTCCATCGGTGCGTCCAAAAGCGATATCTGAGCCTATGGTGCGTTTGGCGCAAACCGTGCACCTATCTTGCACTAACACTAACACCATCTCCAAAGCGGACGAGCGAGATTCCACATGACCCACGTCACCTAGGAGTTCCATCGGTGCGTCCAAAATGATATCTGAGAGCCTATGGTGCGTTTGGCGCAAACCGTGCACCTATCTTGCACTAACACTAACACCATCTCCAAGCGGACCAGCGAGATTCCACATGACCCACGTCACCTAGGAGTTCCATCACGTCCAAAGCGATATCTCCGAGCCTATCCATGCGTTTGGTCCAAAATGACCTATCTTGCCTATCTCCCAAGCGGACCAAGCGAGATTCCACATGACCCGTCACCTAGGATTACCATCGGGTCGTCCAAGCGATATCTGAGCCCTATCGTTTACTAACACCTATCTTGCACTAACTACTATCCATCTCAAGCGGACGAGCGAGATTCCACATGACCCACGTCACCTAGGAGTTCCATCGGTGCGTCCAAAATGATATCTGAGCCTATGGTACGTTTGGCGCCAAACCGTGCACCTATCTTGCACTAACACTAACACCATCTCCAAAGCGGACCGAGCGAGATTCCACATGACCCCGTCACCTAGGGTTTCCATCGGTGCGTCCAAAATGATATCTGAGCCTATGGTACGTTTGGCGCAAACCGTGCACCTATCTTGCACTAACACTAACACCATCTCCAAACGGACCGAACGAGATTCCACATGACCCACGTCACCTAGGAGTTCCATCGGGTGCGTCCAAAAGCGATATCTGAGCCTATGGTGCGTTTGGCGCCAAACCGTGCACCTATCTTGCACTAACACTAACACCATCTCCAAGCGGACCGAGCGAGATTCCACATGACCCCACGTCACCTAGGAGTTCCATCGGTGCGTCCAAAAGCGATATCTGAGCCTATGCCTATCTTGCACGCTAACACTAACGTTTGGCGGACCAAACCACATGACCCGTCACCTAGGATTTCCATCGGTGCGTCTAACACCATCTCCAAGCGGACGCAAACGTGCACCTATCTTACCAACACTAACACCATCTCCAAGCGGACTAGGATTTCCACCATCACCTGGGAGTTCCATCGGGTGCGTCCAAAGCGATATCTGAGCCTATGGTGCGTTTAAGCAAAACCGTGCACCTATCTTGCACTAACACTAACACCATCTCCAAGCGGACCGAGCGAGATTCCACATGACCCACGTCACCTAGGAGTTCCATCGGTGCGTCCAAAAAATGATCTCTGAGCCTATGGTACGTTTAGGCGCCAAACCGTGCACCTATCTTGCACTAACACTAACACCATCTCCAAAGCGGACCGAGCGAGATTCCACATGACCCCACGTCACCTAGGAGTTCCATCGGTGCGTCCAAAATGATATCTGAGCCTATGGTGCGTTTGGCGCGCAAACCGTGCACCTATCTTGCACTAACACTAACACCATCTCCAAAGCGGACCGAAGCGAGATTCCACATGACCCACGTCACCTAGGATTTCCATCCGGTGCGTCCAAAATGATATCTGAGCCTATGGTGCGTTTGGCGCAAACCCGTGCACCTATCTTGCACTAACACTAACACCATCTCCAAAGCGGACGAGCGAGATTCCACATGACCCGTCACCTAGGATTCCATCGGTGCGTCCAAAAATGATATCTGAGCCTATGGTACGTTTGGCGCAAACCGTGCACCTATCTTGCACTAACACTAACACCATCTCCAAGCGGACCGAGCGAGATTCCACATGACCCCACGTCACCTAGGATTCCATCGGGTGCGTCCAAAGCGATATCTGAGCCTATGGTACGTTTAAGCGCCAACCGTGCACCTATCTTGCATCAACACTAACACCATCTCCAAAGCGGACCAAGCGAGATTCCACATGACCCACGTCACCTAGGGTTTCCATCGGAATTGCGTCCTAAAGCGATATCTCACGAGCCTATGGTGCGTTTGGCGCAAACCGTGCACCTATCTTGCACTAACACTAACACCATCTCCAAAGCGGACCAGCGAGATTCCACATGACCCACGTCACCTAGGAGTTCCATCGGTGCGTCCAAAATGATATCTGAGCCTATGGTACGTTTAGCGCCAAACCGTGCACCTATCTTACATCAACTAACTAACACCATCTCCAAAGCGGACCGAGCGAGATTCCACGACGACCCACGTCACCTAGGGTTCCATCGGGTGCGTCCTAAAAATGATATCTCGCGAGCCTATGGTGCGTTTGGCGCCAACCGTGCACCTATCTTGCACTAACACTAACACCATCTCCAAGCGGACCGAGCGAGATTCCACATGACCCACGTCACCTAGGAGGTTCCATCGGGTGCGTCCAAATGATATCTGAGCCTATGGTACGTTTGCGCAAAACCGTGCACCTATCTTGCACTAACACTAACACCATCTCCAAGCGGACGAGCGAGATTCCACATGACCCACGTCACCTGAGGAGTTCCATCGGGTGCGTCCAAAAGCGATATCCGAGCCTATGGTACGTTTGGCGCAAACCGTGCTAACATCTTGCACTAACACTAACACCATCTCCAAAGCGGACGAGCGAGATTCCACATGACCCCGTCACCTAGGAGTTCCATCGGGTGCGTCCAAAATGATATCTGAGCCTATGGTGCGTTTAAGCGCAAACCGTGCACCTATCTTGCACTAACACTAACACCATCTCCAAAGCGGACGAGCGAGATTCCACATGACCCGTCACCTAGGAGTTCCATCGGTGCGTCCTAAGCGATATCTGAGCCTATGGTACGTTTGGCGCAAACCGTGCACCTATCTTGCACTAACACTAACACCATCTCCAAAGCGGACCAGCGAGATTCCACATGACCCGTCGTCACCTAGGAGTTCCATCGGGTGCGTCCAAAATGATATCTGAGCCTATGGTGCGTTTGGCGCCAACCCGTGCACCTATCTTGCACTAACACTAACACCATCTCCAAATGGACGAGCGAGATTCCACATGACCCACGTCACCTAGGAGTTCCATCGGTGCGTCCAAAACGATATCTGAGCCTATGGTACGTTTGGCGCAAACCGTGCACCTATCTTGCACTAACACTAACACCATCTCCAAACGGACCGAACGAGATTCCACATGACCCACGTCACCTAGGAGTTCCATCGGGTGCGTCCAAAACGATATCTGAGCCTATGGTACGTTTGGCGCAAACCGTGCACCTATCTTGCACTAACACTAACACCATCTCCAAACGGACCGAACGAGATTCCACATGACCCACGTCACCTAGGAGTTCCATCAGGTGCGTCCAAAGCGATATCTGAGCCTATGGTACGTTTGGCGCAAACCGTGCACCTATCTTGCACTAACACTAACTCCATCTCCAAACGGACCAAATGAGATTCCAGCTGACCCACGTCACCTAGGATTACCATCGGGTGCGTCCAAAACGATATCTGAGCCTATGGTACGTTTGGCGCAAACCGTGCACCTATCTTGCACTAACACTAACACCATCTCCAAACGGACCGAACGAGATTCCACATGACCCACGTCACCTAGGAGTTCCATCGGTGCGTCCAAAACGATATCTGAGCCTATGATGCGTTTGGCGCCAAACCGTGCACCTATCTTACACTATCTTAACACATCTCCAACTAACACCATCTTCCAAGCCCGTCGAGCGAGATTCCACATGACCCAAGCGTCACCTAGGGTAGTTTGGCATCGGTGCGTCCTTGCGATATCTAACACCATCTCCAAATGGACGACGTTTCCACGCCCCTCGGAAACACCTAGGCACCTATCTTGCAAAGCGATATCTAACACCATCTCCAAAGCGGACCGAACACCTATTCCACGGACCCGTCACCTAGGGACGGTTCCATCGTCACCTGCGTCCCAAATGATATAAACGATATCTGAGCCTATGGTACGTTTGGCGCCAAACCCGTGCACCTATCTTGCACTAACACTAACACCATCTCCAAGCGGACGAGCGAGATTCCACATGACCCACGTCACCTAGGAGTTCCATCGGGTGCGTCCAAAAGCGATATCTGAGCCTATGGTACGTTTGGCGCCAAACCGTGCACCTATCTTGCACTAACACTAACACCATCTCCAAAGCGGACCAAGCGAGATTCCACATGACCCGTCACCTAGGGTTCCATCGGTGCGTCCAAAAGCGATATCTGAGCCTATGGTGCGTTTGGCGCCAAACCATGCACCTATCTTACATCAACACTAACACCATCTCCAAAGCGGACGAGCGAGATTCCACATGACCCACGTCACCTAGGATTACCATCGGTGCGTCCAAAGCGATATCTGAGCCTATGGTGCGTTTGGCGCCAAACCGTGCACCTATCTTGCACTAACACTAACACCATCTCCAAAGCGGACGAACGAGATTCCACATGACCCACGTCACCTAGGAGTTCCATCGGTGCGTCCAAAGCGATATCTGAGCCTATGGTACGTTTGGCGCCAAACCGTGCACCTATCTTGCACTAACACTAACACCATCTCCAAAGCGGACCAAGCGAGATTCCATGACCCCGTCACCTAGGATTTCCATCGGTGCGTCCAAAAGCGATATCTGAGCCTATGGTGCGTTTGGCGCAAACCGTGCACCTATCTTGCACTAACACTAACACCATCTCCAAAGCGGACCGAGCGAGATTCCACATGACCCGTCACCTGGGAGTTCCATCGGTTGCGTCCAAAAGCGATATCTGAGCCTATGGTGCGTTTGGCGCAAACCGTGCACCTATCTTGCACTAACACTAACACCATCTCCAAAGCGGACGAGCGAGATTCCACGCAGCCCACGTCACCTAGGAGTTCCATCGGTGCGTCCAAAAGCGATATCTGAGCCTATAGGTGCGTTTGGCGCAAACCGTGCACCTATCTTACATCAACACTAACACCATCTCCCAAGCGGACGAGCGAGATTCCACATGACCCACGTCACCTAGGATTTCCATCGGGTGCGTCCTAAAGCGATATCTGAGCCCTATGGTGCGTTTGGCGCAAACCGTGCACCTATCTTGCACTCAACACTAACACCATCTCCAAAGCGGACCAGCGAGATTCCACATGACCCACGTCACCTAGGAGTTCCATCGGTGCGTCCAAAATGATATCTGAGCCTATAGTGCGTTTGGCGCAAACCGTGCACTTATATCTTGCACTAACACTAACACCATCTCCAAATGGACCGAGCGAGATTCCACATGACCCACGTCACCTAGGAGTTCCATCGGGTGCGTCCAAAATGATATCGAGCCTATAGGTGCGTTTAGCGCAAACCGTGCACCTATCTTGCACTAACACTAACACCATCTCCAAAGCGGACCGAGCGAGATTCCACATGACCCACGTCACCTAGGGTTTCCATCGGGTGCGTCCAAAAGCGATATCTGAGCCTATGGTGCGTTTGGCGCAAACCGTGCACCTATCTTGCACTAACACTAACACCATCTCCAAACCAGCGGACCGAGCAAGATTCCACATGACCCACGTCACCTAGGAGTTCCATCGGTGCGTCCAAAAAGCGATATCTGAGCCTATGGTGCGTTTGGCGCCAAACCGTGCACCTATCTTGCACTAACACTAACACCATCTCCAAAGCGGACGAGCGAGATTCCACATGACCCGTCACCTAGGAGTTCCATCGGGTGCGTCCAAAAGCGATATCTGAGCCTATGGTGCGTTTGGCGCCAAACCGTGCACCTATCTTGCACTAACACTAACACCATCTCCAAAGCGGACGAGCGAGATTCCACATGACCCACGTCACCTAGGGTTCCATCGGGTGCGTCCAAAATGATATCTGAGCCTATGGTACGTTTAGCGCAAACCGTGCACCTATCTTGCACTAACACTAACACCATCTCCAAACGGACCGAACGAGATTCCACATGACCCACGTCACCTAGGATTTCCATCAGGTGCGTCCTAAATGATATCTGAGCCTATAGTGCGTTTGGCATAAACCGTGCACCTATCTTGCACTAACACTAACACCATCTCCAAAGCGGACCAGAGCGAGATTCCACGACCCCACGTCACCTAGGAGTTCCATCGGTGCGTCCCAAAGCGATATCTGAGCCTATGGTGCGTTTGGCGCCAAACCGTGCACCTATCTTGCATCAACACTAACACCATCTCCAAAGCGGACCAACGAGATTCCACATGACCCACGTCACCTAGGAGTTCCATCGGGTGCGTCCAAAAGCGATATCGAGCCTATGGTACGTTTGGCGCCAAACCGTGCACCTATCTTGCACTAACACTAACACCATCTCCAAGCGGACCGAGCGAGATTCCACATGACCCACGTCACCTAGGGTTCCATCGGGTGCGTCCAAAGCGATATCTGAGCCTATGGTACGTTTGGGCGCAAAACCGTGCACCTATCTTGCACTAACACTAACACCATCTCCAAGCGGACCGAGCGAGATTCCACATGACCCACGTCACCTAGGAGTTCCATCCAGTGCGTCCAAAGCGATATCTGAGCCTATGGTACGTTTGGCGCAAACCGTGCACCTATCTTGCACTAACACTAACACCATCTCCAAAGCGGACCGAGCGAGATTCCACATGACCCCACGTCACCTAGGAGTTCCATCGGGTGCGTCCAAAGCGATATCTGAGCCTATAGTACGTTTGGCGCAAACCCGTGCACCTATCTTGCACTAACACTAACACCATCTCCAAGCGGACGAGCGAGATTCCACATGACCCACGTCACCTAGGATTCCATCGGGTGCGTCCTAAGCGATATCTGAGCCTATGGTACGTTTGGCAAACCGTGCACCTATCTTGCACTAACACTAACACCATCTCCAAGCGGACCGAGCAAGATTCCACATGACCCACGTCACCTAGGAGTTCCATCGGTTGCGTCCAAAAGCGATATCTGAGCCTATGGTACGTTTGGCGCAAACCGTGTACACCTATCTTGCACTAACACTAACACCATCTCCAAAGCGGACCAAGCGAGATTCCACATGACCCACGTCACCTAGGAGTTCCATCGGTGCGTCCAAAAGCGATATCTGAGCCTATGGTGCGTTTGGCGCAAACCGTGCACCTATCTTGCACTAACACTAACACCATCTCCAAGCGGACGAGCGAGATTCCACATGACCCGTCACCTAGATTTTCGCCGGGTGCGTCCAAAATATATCACGAGCCTATGAATGCGTTTAAGCGCCAAACCGTGCACCTATCTTGCACTAACACTAACACCATCTCCAAAGCGGACGAGCGAGATTCCACATGACCCACGTCACCTAGGAGTTCCATCGGGTGCGTCCAAAAGCGATATCCCGAGCCTATGGTACGTTTGGCGCAAACCCGTGCACCTATCTTGCACTAACACTAACACCATCTCCAAGCGGACCGAGCGAGATTCCACATGACCCACGTCACCTAGGAGTTCCATCGGTGCGTCCAAAATGATATCTGAGCCTATGGTACGTTTGGCGCAAACCGTGCACCTATCTTGCACTAACACTAACACCATCTCCAAGCGGACCAAGCGAGATTCCACGACCCACGTCACCTAGGAGTTACCATCGGTGCGTCCAAAATGATATCTGAGCCTATGGTGCGTTTGGCGCAAACCGTGCACCTATCTTGCACTAACACTAACACCATCTCCAAAGCGGACCGAGCGAGATTCCACATGACCCGTCACCTAGGAGTTCCATCGGTGCGTCCAAAAGCGATATCTGAGCCTATGGTGCGTTTGGCGCAAACCGTGCACCTATCTTGCACTAACACTAACACCATCTCCAAGCGGACGAGCGAGATTCCACACGACCCACGTCACCTAGGAGTTCCATCGGTTGCGTCCAAAATCGATATCTGAGCCTATGGTGCGTTTGGCGCAAACCGTGCACCTATCTTGCACTAACACTAACACCATCTCCAAAGCGGACCAGCGAGATTCCACATGACCCGTCACCTAGGAGTTCCATCGGGTGCGTCCAAAGCGATATCTGAGCCTATAGTGCGTTTGGGCGCAAACCGTGCACCTATCTTGCACTAACACTAACACCATCTCCAAAGCGGACCGAAGCGAGATTCCACATGACCCACGTCACCTAGGAGTTCCATCGGTGCGTCCAAAATGATATCTACGCCTATGGTGCGTTTAGGCGCAAAGCGTGCACCTATCTTGCACTAACACTAACACCATCTCCAAAGCGGACCGAGCGAATTCCACATGACCCGTCACCTAGGAGTTCCATCGGGTGCGTCCAAAAGCGATATCTGAGCCTATGGTGCGTTTGGCGCAAACCGTGCACCTATCTTGCACTAACACTAACACCATCTCCAAGCGGACGAGCGAGATTCCACATGACCCACGTCACCTAGGATTTCCATCGGTTGCGTCCAAAATGATATCTCCGGAGCCTATGGTACGTTTGGCGCAAACCGTGCACCTATCTTGCACTAACACTAACACCATCTCCAAAGCGGACCGAGCGAGATTCCACATGACCCACATCACCTGGGAGTTCCATCGGGTGCGTCCAAAAGCGATATCTGAGCCTATGGTGCGTTTGGCGCCAACCGTGCACCTATCTTGCACTAACACTAACACCATCTCCAAGCGCGGACGAGCGAGATTCCACATGACCCGTCACCTAGGAGTTCCATCGGGTGCGTCCAAAAGCGATATCTCTGAGCCTATAGTACGTTTGGCGCAAAACCGTGCACCTATCTTGCACTAACACTAACACCATCTCCAAGCGGACCAAGCGAGATTCCATGACCCACGTCACCTAGGGAGTTCCATCGGGTGCGTCCAAAATGATATCTGAGCCTATGGTACGTTTGGCGCAAACCGTGCACTATCTTGCACCTATCTTGCACTAACACTAACACCATCTCCAAAGCGGACGAGCGAGATTCCACATGACCCACGTCACCTAGGAGTTCCATCCGGTGCGTCCAAAGCGATATCGAGCCTATGGTACGTTTGGCGCAAAAGCCGTGCACCTATCTTGCACTAACACTAACACCATCTCCAAGCGGACCAAGCGAGATTCCACATGACCCACGTCACCTAGGAGTTCCATCGGGTGCGTCCAAAAGCGATATCTGAGCCTATGGTGCGTTTAAGCGCAAACCGTGCACCTATCTTGCACTAACACTAACACCATCTCCAAGCGGACGAGCGAGATTCCACATGACCCCGTCACCTAGGAGTTCCATCGGTGCGTCCAAAATGATATCTGAGCCTATGGTGCGTTTGGCGCAAACCGTGCACACCTATCTTGCACTAACACTAACACCATCTCCAAAGCGGACGAACGAGATTCCCATGACCCACGTCACCTAGGAGTTCCATCGGTGCGTCCAAAATGATATCTGAGCCTATGGTACGTTTAAGCATAAAACGTGCACCTATCTTGCACTAACACTAACACCATCTCCAAAGCGGACCAAGCGAGATTCCACATGACCCACGTCACCTAGGATTCCATCGGGTGCGTCCAAAATGATATCTGAGCCTATGGTGCGTTTGGCGCCAAACCGTGCACCTATCTTGCACTAACACTAACACCATCTCCAAGCGGACGAGCGAGATTCCACATGACCCACGTCACCTGGGTTCCATCGGTGCGTCCTAAAGCGATATCTGAGCCTATGGTACGTTTATCGCAGCGCAAAACGTGCACCTATCTTGCACTAACACTAACACCATCTCCAAAGCGGACCGAGCGAGATTCCACATGACCCGTCACCTAGGGATTTCCATCGGGTGCGTCCTAAATGATATCTGAGCCTATGGTGCGTTTGGCGCGCAAACCGTGCACCTATCTTGCACTAACACTAACACCATCTCCAAGCGGACCAAACGAGATTCCACGGACCCACGTCACCTAGGAGTTCCATCGGTGCGTCCAAAATGATATCTGAGCCTATAGTGCGTTTGGCGCAAGCCGTGCACCTATCTTGCACTAACACTAACACCATCTCCAAAGCGGACGAGCGAGATTCCACGACCCACGTCACCTAGGATTTCCATCGGTGCGTCCAAAAGCGATATATCTCCAAGAGCCTATGGTATGCGTTTGGCGCAAACCGTGCACCTATCTTGCACTAACACTAACACCATCTCCAAAGCGGACGAGCAGATTCCACACGACCCACGTCACCTGAGGAGTTCCGCCAGGGTGCGTCCAAGCGATATCTGAGCCTATGATGCGTTTAGCCAAACCGTGCACCTATCTTTTAACACTAACACCATCTCCCGGACGGACGAGATTCCACGACCCGTCACCTAGGATTCCATCAGTGCGTCCTAAATGATATCTGAGCCTATGGTACGTTTGGCGCAAACCGTGCACCTATCTTGCACTAACACTAACACCATCTCCAAAGCGGACGACGAGATTCCACATGACCCACGTCACCTAGGAGTTCCATCGGGTGCGTCCAAAATGATATCTGAGCCTATGGTACGTTTGGCGCCAAACCGGTGCACCTATCTTGCACTAACACTAACACCATCTCCAAAGCGGACGAGCGAGATTCCACATGACCCACGTCACCTAGGAGTTCCATCGGGTGCGTCCAAAGCGATATCTGAGCCTATGGTGCGTTTGGCGCCAACCGTGCACCTATCTTACATCTAACACTAACACCATCTCCAAAGCGGACGAGCGAGATTCCACATGACCCCACGTCACCTAGGGTTCCATCGGGTGCGTCCCTAAAGCGATATCTGAGCCTATGGTGCGTTTGGCGCCAAAGCCGTGCACCTATCTTGCACTAACACTAACACCATCTCCAAGCGGACGAAGCGAGATTCCACATGACCCCACGTCACCTAGGAGTTCCATCAAGTGCGTCCAAAAATGATATCTGAGCCTATGGTGCGTTTGGCGCAAACCGTGCACCTATCTTGCACTAACACTAACACCATCTCCAAACGGACGAGCGAGATTCCACATGACCCGTCACCTAGGAGTTCCATCCGGGTGCGTCCAAAATGATATCTGAGCCTATGGTACGTTTGGCGCAAACCGTGCACCTATCTTGCACTAACACTAACACCATCTCCAAGCGGACCGAGCGAGATTCCACATGACCCACGTCACCTAGGAGTTCCATCGGTGCGTCCAAAAGCGATATCTGAGCCTATGGTGCGTTTAAACGCAAACCGTGCACCTATCTTGCACTAACACTAACACCATCTCCAAAGCGGACGAGCGAGATTCCACATGACCCGTCACCTAGGAGTTCCCATCGGTTGCGTCCAAAAATGATATCTGAGCCTATGGTGCGTTTAGCGCAAGCCGTGCACCTATCTTGCACTAACACTAACACCATCTCCAAAGCGGACGAGCGAGATTCCACATGACCCACGTCACCTAGGAGTTCCATCGGGTGCGTCCAAAAGCGATATCCCGAGCCTATGGTGCGTTTGGCGCCAAGCCATGCACCTATCTTGCACTAACACTAACACCATCTCCAAGCGGACGAGCGAGATTCCACATGACCCACGTCACCTAGGAGTTCCATCGGGTGCGTCCAAAAGCGATATACGAGCCTATGGTGCGTTTAAGCGCCAAGCCGTGCACCTATCTTGCACTAACACTAACACCATCTCCAAATGGACCGAGCGAGATTCCACATGACCCACGTCACCTAGGAGTTCCATCGGGTGCGTCCAAAGCGATATATAAGGCCTATGAATGCGTTTGGCGCCAAACCGTGCACCTATCTTGCACTAACACTAACACCATCTCCAAATGGACCAAAGCGAGATTCCACATGACCCACGTCACCTGGGAGTTCCATCGGGTGCGTCCAAGCGATATCTGAGAGCCTATGGTGCGTTTGGGCGCCAAACCGTGCACCTATCTTGCACTAACACTAACACCATCTCCAAAGCGGACGAGCGAGATTCCACATGACCCATCGTCACCTAGGAGTTCCATCGGTGCGTCCAAAGCGATGTCTGAGCCTATGGTACGTTTTGGCACAAACCGTGCACCTATCTTGCACTAACACTAACACCATCTCCAAGCGGACCGAGCGAGATTCCACATGACCCGTCACCTAGGAGTTCCATCGGGTGCGTCCAAAATGCGATATCTGAGCCTATGATGCGTTTAGGCGCAAACCGTGCACCTATCTTGCACTAACACTAACACCATCTCCAAGCGGACGAGCGAGATTCCACATGACCCGTCACCTAGGAGTTCCATCGGTGCGTCCAAAAGCGATATCACGAGCCTATGGTGCGTTTGGGCGCAAACCCGTTGCACCTATCTTGCACTAACACTAACACCATCTCCAAGCGGACGAGCGAGATTCCACATGACCCGTCACCTAGGAGTTCCATCGGGTGCGTCCAAAGCGATATCCGAGCCTATGGTACGTTTGGCGCAAACCGTGCACCTATCTTGCACTAACACCATCTCCAAGCGGACCAGCGAATTCCCACATGACCCACGTCACCTAGGAGTTCCATCGGTGCGTCCAAAATGATGTCAGCCTATGGCGTTTGGCATCGGTGCACCTATCTTCATCAACATAACACCATCTCCAAGCGGACGAGCGAGATTCCACGACCCACGTCACCTGGGTTCCATTGGTGCGTCCAAAAGCGATGCACCTATCTCGTTTGGCAGCACATGCACTATCTTACATCACACTAACACCATCTCCAAACGGACCAAGCGAGATTCCACGGCCCCCCACGTCACCTAGGGTTCCATCGGTGCGTCCTAAATGATATCTGAGCCTATGGTGCGTTTAGGCGCCAAACCGTGCACCTATCTTGCACTAACACTAACACCATCTCCAAGCGGACGAGCGAGATTCCACATGACCCACGTCACCTAGGAGTTCCATCGGGTGCGTCCAAGCGATATCTGAGCCTATGGTACGTTTGGCGCAAACCATGCACCTATCTTACACACTAACACTAACACCATCTCCAAATGGACCCGAGCGAGATTCCACATGACCCACGTCACCTAGGAGTTCCATCGGGTGCGTCCAAAAGCGATATCTCGAGCCTATGGTATGTTTGGCGCAAACCGTGCACCTATCTTGCACTAACACTAACACCATCTCCAAGCGGACCCGAGCGAGATTCCACGACCCGTCACCTAGGAGTTCCATCGGGTGCGTCCGAGCGATATCTGAGCCTATAGTGCGTTTGGCGCAAACCGTGCACCTATCTTGCACTAACACTAACACCATCTCCAAAGCGGACGAAGCGAGATTCCACATGACCCACGTCACCTGGGTTCCATCCGGGTGCGTCCAAAGCGATATCACGAGCCTATGATGCGTTTGGCGCAAACCGTACACCTATCTTGCACTAACACTAACACCATCTCCAAGCGGACGAGCGAGATTCCACGCGACCCACGTCACCTAGGAGTTCCATCGGGTGCGTCCTAAATGATATCTGAGCCTGTAATGCGTTTGGCGCCAACCAGTACCTATCTTGCACTAACACTAACACCATCTCCAAGCGGACGAGCGAGATTCCACATGACCCGTCACACTGGGGTACCATTGGTGCGTCCTAAGCGATATCTGAGCCTATGGTGCGTTTTGGCATAAACCGTGCACCTATCTTGCACTAACACTAACACCATCTCCAAAGCGGACCAGCGAGATTCCACATGACCCACGTCACCTAGGAGTTCCATCGGGTGCGTCCAAACAATGATATCTGAGCCTATGGTGCGTTTGGCGCAAACCGTGCACCTATCTTGCATCTCCAACACTAACACCATCTCCAAGCGGACCAAGCGAATTCCACATGACCCCGCGTCACCTAGGAGTTCCATCGGTTGCGTCCCAAAGCGATATCTGAGCCTGTGGTGCGTTTAGGCGCCAAACCATGCACCTATCTTGCACTAACACTAACACCATCTCCAAAGCGGACCGAACGAGATTCCACATGACCCGTCACCTAGGTTTCCATCGGGTGCGTCCAAAGCGATATCCGAGCCTATGATACGTTTGGCGCCAAGCCGTGCACCTATCTTGCACTAACACTAACACCATCTCCAAGCGGACGAGCGAGATTCCACATGACCCGTCACCTGGGGTTCCGCCGGGTGCGTCCAAAGCGATCCCTGAGCCTATGAATGCGTTTGGCATAAGCGGTGCACCTATCTTACACTAACACTAACACCATCTCCAAGCGGACGAGCGAGATTCCACATGACCCCGTCACCTGGAGTTCCATCGGTGCGTCCAAAGCGATATCTGAGCCTATGGTGCGTTTGAGCGCCAAGCCCGTGCACCTATCTTGCATCAACACTAACACCATCTCCAAAGCGGACCGACGAGAATTCCACGACCCACGTCACCTAGGAGTTCCATCAGGTGCGTCCAAAGCGATATCTGAGCCTATGAAATGCGTTTGGCGCAAGCCGTGCACCTATCTTGCACTAACACTAACACCATCTCCAAAGCGGACGAGCGAGATTCCACATGACCCACGTCACCCTAGGAGTTCCATCGGGTTGCGTCCAAAATGATATCTGCGAGCCTATGAGTACGTTTGGCGCCAAACCGTGCACCTATCTTACACTAACACTAACACCATCTCCAAAGCGGACGAAGCGAGTTCCACGCGACCCACGTCACCTAGGAGTTCCATCGGAGTGCGTCCAAAAATGATGCTCTGAGCCTATGGTGCGTTTGGCGCCAAACCGTGCACCTATCTTGCTCTAACACTAACACCATCTCCAAAACGGACCCGACGAGATTCCACATGACCCCGTCACCTAGGAGTTCCATCGGGTGCGTCCAAAAGCGATATCTGAGCCTATGGTGCGTTTAAACGCAAACCGTGCACCTATCTTGCACTAACACTAACACCATCTCCAAGCGGACCGAAGAGATTCCACGACCCATCGCACCTAGGATTTCCATCAGGTGCGTCCAAAGCGATATCTGAGCCTATAATGCGTTTGGCGCCAAGCCGGCACCTATCTTGCACTAACACTAACACCATCTCCAAGCGGACGAGCGAGATTCCACATGACCCACGTCACCTAGGGTTCCATCGGGTGCATCCAAAATGATATCTGAGCCTATGGTACATTTAGCATAAACCGTTGCACCTATCTTACTAACACTAACACCATCTCCAAGCATGACGAGCGAATTCCACATGACCCACATCACCTAGGAGTTCCATCGGTGCGTCCTAAGCGATATATCGAGCCTATGGTACGTTTAGCGCCAAACCGTGCACCTATCTTGCACTAACACTAACACCATCTCCAAGCGGACCGAGCAAGATTCCACACGACCCGTCACCCTGGGGTTCCATCGGGTGCGTCCAAAATGATATCTGAGCCTATGGTGCGTTTGGCGCCAAAGCAGTGCACCTATCTTGCACTAACACTAACACCATCTCCAAAGCGGACGAACGCGAGATTCCACATGACCCATGTGTCACCTGGGATTACCGCCGGTGCGTCCAAAGCGATATCTGAGCCTATAGTGCGTTTGGGCGTAAACACGTGCACCTATCTTGCACTAACACTAACACCATCTCCAAACGGACGAGCGAGATTCCACATGACCCACGTCACCTAGGAGTTCCATCGAATTGCGTCCAGCGATATCGAGCCTATAGTGCGTTTGGCGCCAAGCGGTGTACCTATCTTACACTAACTTTAACACCATCTCCAAAGCGGACCGAGCGAGATTCCACATGACCCCGTCACCTGGGGTTCCCATGAGGTGCGTCCAAAGCGATATCCCGAGCCTGTGGTGCGTTTGAAGCAAACGTGCACCTATCTTGCACTAACACTAACACCATCTCCAAGCGGACCGAGCGAGATTCCACATGACCCGTCACCTAGGAGTTCCATCGATTGCGTCCAAAAATGATATCTGAGGCCTATGGTGCGTTTGGCATAAACCGTGCACCTATCTTGCACTAACACTAACACCATCTCCAAGCGGACGGACGAGATTCCACACGACCCCGTCACTAGGGTTCCATCGGTGCGTCCAAAATGATATCTGAGCCCTATGGTACGTTTGGGCGCAAGCGGTACACCTATCTTACATAACACTAACACCATCTCCAAGCGGACCGAGCGAGATTCCACGACCCACGTCACCTAGGAGTTCCGTCGAATGCGTCCAAAATGATATCTGAGCCTATGAATGCGTTTAAGCGTAAGCGAGTACCTATCTTGCACTAACACTAACACCATCTCCAAAGCGGACCGGAGCGATTCCACATGACCCCACGTCACCTGGGAGTTCCATCGGTGCGTCCAAAATGATATCTCGAGCACTGTAGTGCGTTTGGCGCAAACCGTGCACCTATCTTACATCAACACTAACACCATCTCCAAAAGCGGACGAAAGCGAGATTCACATGACCCGTCACCTGGGATTACCATCGGGTGCGTCCTAAGCGATATCTTGAGCCTATAGTGCGTTTGCGCCAAACCGTGCACTTATCTTGCACTAACACTACCATCTCCAAGCAGACGAACGAAGATTCCACATGACCCCACGTCACCTGGGATTTCCATCGGGTGCGTCCAAAAGCGATATATTGAGCCTATGGTACGTTTGAAGCAAGCCGTGTACCTATCTTACTAACACTAACACCATCTCCAAGCGGACCCGAGCAGATTCCGGATGACCCACGTCACCTAGGGTTCCATTGGATGCGTCCAAAGCGATATCTGAGCCTATGGTACCTTTGGGCGCCAAACAATGCACCTATCTTGCACTAACCACTAACACCATCTCCAAAGCGGACGAGCGAGATTCCCGCAGGACCCACGTCACCTAGGAGTTCCATCGGTTGCGTCCAAAAGCGATATCTCGGCGAGCCTATAGTACATTTAGAGCAAAACCTTGCACCTATCTTACATCAACCGCTAACACCATCTCCAAGCGGACCGAGCGAGATTCCACATGACCCGCGTCACCTAGGATTTCCGCCGGTTGCGTCTCGCGATATCTCGAAGAGCCCTATGGTACGTTTGGCGCCAAACAGTGCACCTATCTTGCACTAACACTAACACCATCTCCAGCGGACCGAACAAGATTCCGACATGACCCCGTCACTAGGAGTTCCATTGGGTGCGTCCAAAGCGATATCTGAAGCCTATGATATGTTTGGCGCAAACCGATTGCCTATCTTGCACTAACACTAACTTCATCTCCAAGCGGACCGAGCAGATTCCCACATGACCCACGTCACCTAGGGTTTCGCCAGTGCGTCCAAAGCGTATCGAGCCTATAGTATGTTTAAACAAACCGTGTACCTATCTTGCACTATACACTGCCCACCATCTCCAAAGCGGACGAAACGAATTCCCACATGACCCGTCACCTAGGAGTTCCGTAGAATGCGTCCAAAAACGATATCTCACGAGCCTATAGTGCGTTTGGCGCATAAGCCCGTGCACTTATCTTGCACCAATACCGCACCATCTCCAAGCGGGACCGAGCAAGATTCCACACCCGACCCACGTCACCTAGGATTACCATCCAGTGCGTCCTAAGCGATATCGGAGCCTGTGAATGCGTTGAGCTGAAAACCGTGCACCTATCTTGCACTAACTTTAACACCATCTCCAAAGCGGACCAA